>PVIU01016241.1:0-45603 GCA_004026605.1 Ondatra zibethicus | reverse complement strand
TATCTCTGTTTTCAAGACCTGAATAGTTTCTGTTATATGTTTGAGTGCTTTTTCTTGGTTTTCTTTAAGTGATTTGGTGATATCTTCCAATTTTTTGTTTGTTTTTTCTTCCATTTCTTTAAGGTAATTTCTCAATTCATCTTTAATAATTTCAGATATTCTCTTGTGGTTATTTTTTAGATCATTTTCTTCTGTGTCATCTATATTTGGTTGTTCCAGGCTTACTTTTGTAGGGTCTTTGGGTTTCACTGTTATTGTGTTGTTCTTTGTGGTGTAGCTTGTGATCCTACCTTTTCTTTTCATCTTTCCGTCTAATAGGTGTGGATGGTTGTGTCTAAGATTCTGTTGAATAATTTTCTATGTGTCCGCAGACCAAAAGCTAAGATGGTTTTCCTAGTGGTACAGTCAGTGTCCCAGTTCAAGTTACTTCGTTGGTTATTCCTGTTCCTGGAGGTAGCTCAGTGTTCCCGTATTTTGATCTGCTGTCTTGGAGTTTGCTGTCTCAAGCCTAGTTTGGTTTAGGATGCTGGCTTTGATCTGTTTCTGTAAATCTTGGTCTGGATCTCCTCTTGTAGATGTCCCTGGCTTGGAGTTAGACCTGTTCTGGTGGAGATCGCTGGCTCTGGATCCGGTCGCTGGGTCAATCCTGATCCGCTCGAGTCCCGGGACCGGGTTGACTCCTATCTTCTGCTCCTGGTGGAGCCCGTTCTCTCCTTGTCCTGGGTAACTGGTTCAGTCCCACTCCAGTTCCGGTGGGGGTCGCGGGCTCTGAGTCAGGTCGTTGGCTCAATCAGTGTCCCAGGACTGGGTTGGCTCCCAGGGCTGGATTTGTTCCTGTCTTCTGCCCCAGGTGGAGCTTGTTTCCTCAGCTCTCTCTGTCCTAGGAGTCTCATTCAATTCCACTCCTGTGGGATTTGTTGCCCAAGGTGGAGTTCCTTGCCTCTGGGCAATTACTAGCTTTGACCTGTAACTGTAAGTTCTAGGCTGGGTTCCCTCCTGCCCCTAATCTCCTTTGAGTAAGATGTGTCTCAGACTTTCACAGCATCATTTTCCCTTCCCACTACTCAAACAACTGTTGTGGGATAATCCTTCTGTACACTGTGAATATGTTTTACTGTCATTGGTTAATGATAAAGCTTATTTGACTTACAGCAAGGCAGAATAAGGCTAGGCAGGAAACCCAAATCGAAGAGAGAGAGAGGAAGAAGGGCAGCGTCAGAAGATGTGAGTTAGGCACCAGAGGAACAAGACATCCTAGAGGACAGGTAAAGCCATTGACTATGTGACAAAATGTAGATTAATAAAAATGGGTTAAGTTCAGTTGTAAGAGTTAGTAATAAGCCTGAGCTACATGCTGAGCATTTTGTAACTAATACAGCTTTTGTGTGATTACTTGAGACTGGGCAGTTGGAACAAAAGAAAAACTCCACGTCTGTTTACAAACAGCTACAATGTTGGGTTACATTTTTAGGGAAAAGACCTACTGTAGAGCCCCATGCTGGCTTCAAACTCATGCTCCTCCTACCTCAGTCTCCTAGGATTACAGGCATGTACCATCATACGAAGCTGCAACTGCAATTTTAATTGCTCTCCTTAACAAATTTAAGTTGGTCTTGCATAATCTACTGTTTATATATTTATCACCTGGTACTAGTACTTATTAGTAACTTAATAAATGCTTACCAAGAGGATGAACGATGAATGAATGTCTGATGTAGTTTGCTTTTCTGTTCCTGCAGTAAAGAACTCTGACCAGAAAGAACTCAGGAGAGAAAAATGTTTTATTTAGCAGGTCACAGTCTATCACTGAGGGAAGTCAAGGTAGGAACCTGGAGGCAGGAACCATGGAGGTTATGCTGTTTACTGGATCCTGCTCTCTGTTTTCATACATGGCTCAGGCACATCTGCCTGGGATGGGGCCACCCATGTCGGCTGGGAACACCCACATCAATCATTTATCAAGACAATTTTACACAGTCATATCCACAGGCCATTGATCTAGACAATTCCTTGATATATTCCCTCTTTCCAGGGGGTTCTAGGTTTTGTCAGTTGACAATAAAAAGTAGCCAGCATGTTGGTTGTTCACATCTACTGTTCAGAACCTTTTTTTCCTGTAGTTCTGAGGTCTCTTTTCAGATTGACAATAAGTTAGTCAGTGATCTAGAAGAGTTAGACACTGAGAGTTTAACAATAGACTCATTTCTGTTGTCTGAACCACTGATATCACCTTGCTCCTACAAAGCTTTTCATCTTGTAGAATGGAAACTCTGTGCCCACTTAACAGTCACTCCTTATTCTACTCCTTCACGCTGCTAGCACTATAACCCTACTCTCTGTGCCTAGAAACTTGACTCCTATGGGTAATCCATACAAGGGGAACCACTCTGTGTTCATCTTTTGCGACTGCTCATTTTGCTCACTCTGACACCAAATTTCAGCTGTGGAATACCATATATAATAATTTTCTTTTAGGTTCCCTGATTTGAATTCTTTTGTGATTTAGCTCTCTTTTTGATCAGTACTGTGTGGTATTCATTGCTTTCAGATGAATTTAAGTTGCAAGTCTGTAGGGTTGGCTCTAAATGTAGATGAATCCCATATATAAGAGACTATCTCCCAGTACCTAGTGGTCTCTGGTGACAGGGATTATGGTAACTGTTTCTAATCTAAAAGACTCAGCTTACCAAACCGAGTACAGATCAAAGAAACATATCATTGTAAGAGATACTTCAGATAAATGAACTAACCACAGAGAGAGGGACTGAAGGAGATTTGGGCTAAAATCTTAGCTATAAGGCTAATGAGCTGCTGTTGCATGTTTTTAATTCCAGTACTAGAGAGACGGAGGCAGGAGACTCAGGAGTATGAGGTCATTCTCAGCTACATGTAAAGTTCAAAGTCAACCTGGGCTACATAAGACCCTGTCTCAAGGTAACAAATAATCCTGCTTACATCAATACCAGTTTGTGAAAACATTTCTCCTACAAATGTGTCCTTAGTATCACAACGAATTGAACTCTTACTGTTTTGCTAGTGGTCTTAGTCACTGTTCTGTTGCTGTGAAGAGATACTATGACTAAGGCAACTCCTATGAAAGAAGACATTTATTTGGGGGCTGGCTTACTGTTTCAGAGATTTAGTTCATTATCGTCATGGTGGGAGACACAGTGGGAGTATGGTGGCACTCATGGCGCTGGAACAGTAGCTGAGAGCTACATCCTGATCCACAGGTAGAGAGAGAGAGAGAGAGAGTGTGTGTGTGTGTGTGTGTGTGTGTGAGAGAGAGAGAGAGAGATAGAGAGAGAGACAGAGACACAGAGAGAGACAGAGACAGAGAGACAGAGAGCGCCTGGACCTAGCATGAGATTTTGAAACCTCAAAACCTATCTCCAGTGACACATTTTCCTCTAACAAGGTCACAACTCCTAACCCTTCTAATCCTTTCAAATAGTGCCATTCCCTGGTGACTAAGCATTCAAATATCTGATCCTATGGGGGACCACCTTTTCCTCTTCCTCTTCCTTCTTGAGACAGGGTTTCTCTGTGTAGCCCTAGCTATCCTGAAACTCACTCTATAGAACAGTCTGACTTCAAACTCATAGAGAACGGCCTGTGTCTGCCTCTATTGTGCTGAGTTTAAAGGCATACACAACTAATGCCTGCCTAGGGGGACATTCTTATTCAAACCACCATACTAGCTGAAGATTTTATGTGATTTTTCTACTTGTCTAAAACTAAATGCTATTGGCAGAGTGTGATGCCATGTGCCTTTAATTTCAGCACACAGAAAGCTGAGGCAAGAGGGTATCTGTGACTTTGAAATTGATCCTGGTCAACATAGCAAGAGCCTCTTTCAAAATAAGTAAGATACCAAATTTATTGGTGGGAGTTTTTAATGTATTTGTTTAGTTTTTTCAAGGCAGGATTTTTACCATATAGCCTAGGTTAGCCTGGAACTCACAAGGTAGTCCAAGCTGGCCTTCAACTGCCCTTTCTGCTTCTGTTTCCTGAATGCTAGGAATACAGTTATGTTCTATGACATTTAGTTTTGTTTTAATTATTTCAATTATAAAACAAGTGTGTGTGTGTGTGTGTGTGTGTGTGTGTGTGTTTTGTACTGTGTGACGGTTCCTCTTCCCATGCATGGTTGAAGGCCTGAGATCAATGTCAGGTGTTTTTCTCTATCACCCTCCACTTTATTGTTTCTGTTACTGAACCTGTTGCTCTCTGATTGACACTTTTGTACCATGTGAGATTCACCACATACCTGCTGGGAGAAGCTGCAAGAATTTTACCTAGAATTCTTTTTCTGACAACAGCAAATGAGATAAGAAAATACTCTTTTTAAAAAAATTTTAATTTAATTTTATTTTATGTACATTGGTACTTGCCTGCATGCATGTCTATATGAGGGTGTTGGATCCCCTGGAATAGGAGTTACAGAAACTTGTGAACTATGTGGATGTTGGGAATTGAACCCAGGTCCTTCAGAAGAACAGCCAGTGCTCTTAACTGCTGAGCCATCTCTCCAGTCCCAAAGAAAGCACTCTTAATAAACATTGCTTTACAAACTGAAAATGTGTCTCTTCTTCAATTCTATATATTAAATTTCTAATTCTTAATGTGATAGTATTTGGAAGTAAGCTGTTGGGAGATGATCAAGGAATTGGTTATATATTCTGCACAAACTTAAGCCACTGATGAAGAAGCTTGTGATGTACTATGAGACCTTAGAAAATTGTACTATTATGTATCCTTGGGCTTGGAAGTAAGCACTAAACCTACTATGAAAATATAGCAATGGAGATGGAAGGCAGAGGGAGGGAGGGAGGTATTGAGGGAAGGAGGTGAGAACTTATTTCTGCAAGTTGTCTTCTGACTTCCACATGTGTTCCATGGCATGCACACACACTCCAACTAAAATTAATAAATGTAATAAAAGCCATAAAGATGGCAAATTTAATGTAATTTTTTTACATTAAGACATCTAAATGAAGAATGTTGTATAGCTCAGTAGTAGAGAACTTTTCTAGAATGTTTGATGCCCTAGATTCACCCATGACCCACCCCAAATGAATAATTAATTAAAACTTACAGAAATAAAAAGGATGTAGGAGCTGATAGAAAAAAAGACTACTGATAGTGTTTCTGAGTAATTCAGGGGTCAAGGATGACTTGTATTTCCCAGGAGGAGGGGTGTGAGATGATGCTCTAGGCAGAATCATCAGAACAAGGCATGATAGTGAAGGATGGAAATGAGTTAGGGCATCAGGGCATTCATCCTGGTTAGGGCATCCAGAGATGCTCAGAACCACAGCCAAAGAGGTGGAAAGTATTTCTTAGGTTCACATACTCTGGGGCCTAAAATGTCAGGCTGAGAAACACCATCTATACACTGAAGCCAATAAGAGGGGAGAATGGGAGAGAGACAGACAGAGACAGAGACAGAGACAGAGAAAGAGGCAGACAGATGAGAAATGTGTGTGTTCCCAAATAGTGTTTATAAATATTTGTTTACATTTAAAAGGGGATATGCTATAGAGATGGATACTTTACACTGGTATGGATCTTGGTTTATTGATAAAAGTTTAAGATCAATTTTGCTATATATATTTGTGTTCTTGATTAAGGTATTGTGTTTGTACAGCTCATTTAAAATGTAATGTATAATTAAGAAATATAAGTTAATCCAAATTAACAAAATCAGAAATGAAAAGGGGAACATAACAACAGACACTGAGGAAATTCAGAAAATCATTAGGTCTTACTACAAAAACCTGTACTCCACAAAATTGAAAAATGTAAAAGAAATGGACAATTGTTTAGATAGCTACCATATACCAAAATTAAATCAAGACCAGGTGAACAACTTAAATAGACCTATAAGCCGTGAGGAAATAGAAGCGGTCATCAAAAACCTCCCAACCAAAAAAAGCCCAGGGCTGGATGGTTTTAGCGTAGAATTCTACCAGAACTTTCAAGAAGAGCTAATACCTATACTCCTCAAAGTATTCCACATAATAGAAACAGAAGGAACATTGCCAAACTCTTTTTATGAGGCTATAGTTATCCTGATACCAAAACCACACAAAGACTCAACCACGAAAGAGAATTACAGACCAATCTCACTCATGAACATGGATGCAAATATTCTCAATAAAATACTGGCAAACCAAATCCAAGAACACATCAAAAAAATCATCCATTATGATCAAGTGGGCTTCATCCCAGAGATGCAGGGCTGGTTCAACATATGAAAATCTATCAATGTAATCCATCTTATAAATAAACTGAAAGAAAAAAATCATATGATCATTTCATTAGATGCTGAAAAAGCATCTGACAAAATCCAACACTGCTTCATGTAAAGGTCTTAGAGAGATCAGGGATACAAGGATTATATTTATATATATAAATAAAAGCAATATACAGCAAGCCGACAGCTAACATCAAATTAAATGGAGAGAAACTCAAAGCCATTACACTAAAATCAGGAACAAGACAAGGCTGTCCACTTTCTCCATATCTTCTCAACATAGTTCTTGATGTTTTAGCAATAGCAATAAAACAGCATAAGGAGATCAAGGGGATTCAAATTGGAAAGGAAGAAGTCAAACTTTCGTTATTTGCAGATGATATGATAGTGTACATAAGTAGCCCCAAAAACTCTACCAAAGAACTCCTCCAGCTGATAAATACCTTCAGTGATGTGGCAGGATACAAGATCAACTTAAAAAAATCAGTAGCCCTCCTATACACAAAGGATAAAGAAGCAGAGAGGGAAATCAGAGAAACATCACCTTTCACAATAGCCACAAATAACAAAATATCTTGGGGTAACACTAACCAAGGAAGTGAAAGACCTATTTGACAAGAACTTTAAGTCTTTTAAGAAAGAAATTTAAGAAGACCCCAGAAAATGGAAAGATCTCCTTTTCTCTTGGATAAGAAGGATCAACACAGTAAAAATGGCAGTCCTACCGAAAACAAGCTATAGATTCAATGCAATCCTCATCAAAATCCCAACACAATTCTTCACAGACCTTGAAAGAACAATAATCAACTTCATATGGAAAAGCAAAAAACCCAGGATAACCAAAACAATCCTGTACAATAAAGGACCTTCTGGTGACATTATCATCCCTGACATAAAGCTCTATTACAGACCTACAGTAATGAAAACAGCTTGGTATCGGCCTAGAAACAGAAACATTGACCAACGAAATTGAATTAAAGACCCAGCTATTAATCCACACACCTATGGACACCTGATTTTTGAAAAAGAAGATAAAATTATACAATGGAAAAAAGAAAGCATCTTCAACAAATGGTGCTGGTGTAACTGGATATCAACATGTAGAAGAATGAAAATAGATCCATATCTATCGCCATGCATGAAACTCAAGTCCAAATGGATTAAAGACTTCAGTATAAATCCGACCACACTGAACCTGATAGAAGAGAAAGTGGGAAATAGTCTTCAATGCATGGGCATTGGGAATCAATCTACCTCAGGATCCAGCAATACCACTCTTGGGAATATACCCAAAAGATGCTCAATCATACTACAAAAGCATTTGTTTAACTCTGTTCATAGCAGCATCATTTGTAATAGCCAGAACCTGGAAACAACCTAGATGCCCCTCAACTGAAGAATGGATAAAGAAAGTGTGGCACATTTACACATTAGAATACTACTCAGCAGTAAAAAACAAAGACATCTTGAATTTTGCATACAAATGGATGGAATTAGAAAACACTATCCTGAGTGAGGTAACCTGGACCTAAAAAAATGAATATGGTATGTACTCACTCATAAGTGGATGCTAGCTATAAACAAAGGACATTAAGCCTATAGTTCATGATCCTAGAGAAGCTAAATAATAAGGTGAACCCAAAGAAAAACATATATAGCCCAACCTGGAAACAGACAAGTTCGCCTGACAAAATTGGGAGCATGGGGATTGGGGGGAGAAGGAAGGGGAGAAGGAGAGGGTTGAGGCAACTTGAGGGAATGCGATAGTCAAGATGGAGGAAGGATAGAAATGAGATCAAGGAAAGAGATATCTTTATTGAGGGAGCCATTATGGGGTTAGTAAGACTCCTGACTCTAGAAAAATTCTCAGGAATCCACAAGGATGAGCCCAGCTAAGATCCTAAGCAATAAAGGAGAGAGTGCCTGACTGGCCTTGCCCTATAGTCAGATTGATGATTACCTTAAATATCACTATAGAACATTCATCCAACAACATATGGAAACAGAGGCAGAGACCCATATCGGAGCACTGGACTGAGCTCTCAAGATCCAGTTGAAGAGTGGGAAGAGTGAGAGTATGAGCAAGGAGGTCAAGACCATGAGGGGTTCACCCACTGGGACAATGTACCTGAGCTAATGGGAGCTCATCAACTCCAACTGGACTGGGAATAAATGAGCATGGGATCAAACTAGTCCCTCTGAATGTGGTTGACAGTTGGGGCAGACTGAGGGGCCAATGACAGTGGCACTGGGATTTGTCTCTACTGCATGTACTGGCTTTTTGGGATCCTATTCTCTTTGGATGTATACCTTGCTCAGCCTAGATGTAGTAGGGACGGCCTTACCCTCTCTTAGGATTGGAGAGGGTGGGGTGGGAGAGTGTGTGGAGGGAGTAGGAGGAGGGGAGGGAGTGGGAATTTGGATTGGTATTTTTAAAGTAATAATAATAAAAAAGAATTTAAAAAGCAAGAAAAAAAGATTTAAGAGTTAGCCAATAAGAAGCTATAGCTAATGAGTGAAGCAATGACTTAATTAATACAGCTTCTGTGTGATTATTTCGGGGCTGAGCAGCCAGGAACAAACATGTAGCTTCCTGCTATGTGTGTGTGTGTGTGTGTGTGTGTGTGTGTGTGTGTGTTTGTGTGCGCAGGTACACATGTGTGCATTCACATGCTGGTCCTGCAAAGGCCAGTAGGTAGCTTTAAATCTCCTGGAGCTGGAGTGACTAGCAGCCATGGGCTGTGTGCTGTGGGTGCTTAGAACTGTGCTTTGATTCTCTGTGAGAACAGCAAACATTCTCACCCTCCAAGTCACTTCTCCAGCCACTGAAAGCATTTGGTTTAAACTTGTACCTGTGATCTAATATGCATCTGTTCAAGGGAAAGTTTTCTGACTTGTTCCAGATGAAGGCAGCCTTAGAAAGTCTCCTGGACATTTAATTTTTTTTGTCCCCAGTTTTCTCTAGGGTATAACATGATCGTATTGAAGTGGAGGCCACCTTGGAAATGAATTGAGGATATTGGTGTAGCGGTAGGTGGCTCCACAGTGATGGTGGAGTAACTGCTAACCCTCCCTAGTAGAAGTGGAGTGTGGGGGTCACAAGGGCCATAAGTAGAATTCCTTTTCGCTCTCCCCCAGCTGTGGGTCAACTTGGGAGATGCTGGAGTATACAGAAAGTGGAAGGCTGAGACTCCACATGATGCAGAGTCTTTGAGGCCATTATCTGTGATGGGGTAGGAGACTTGGTGGTGATGCAGCTCTGTGGGGATCACCCACACTCCTGTGAGTAGACTCTCATCAGTTCTTTAAGTAAATTGAATGAAGTCATCAGTTTGTCAGGTTGGACTTGAGTGGGTCATTACATTGGTCTGTCACTGGTGCCCTGTCTAGGGTGAATAGACATTTGTTCATGCCTTCCTGGGAACAGTTAATGCATCCAGTTTTCCTCAATCCCACCCTCAGTTTCTGGTGCCATTTTCATATCCTCCTTGACCGGGGACCTTGGGGGCTGGGACAATGTCAGACTTATTCTCATTTTCCTGGCACCCATAGCACCTTTCTCCACACAGAAGACAATGAATGCTTGCTTATCAACACAGTGATGCCAGACTGGGCAGGCCTGTGCCCTCTTCCTCAAGCCCAATAGCGTTTCTAATTTATAAAAAAAATCTCTTCCATGTGCTGTTTAATTCCACAGAGATTTGGGGAAGTCTCAGAGATCCTCAGCCATTGCTTAAACTAGCCTCTTGCGTACCTCCTGCTTGTGAGCCCAGAAGCAGCTCTCATTGTCCAGAAGAATCTCTGATACACAGTGGTGAAGGGATAAGGAGGGGCAAGGCTCTTGGTTCAGAACCAAGGACTGAGCCCACAGGTTCACCAGGCCTCTAGGAAATGCTCTGGCCCACTGAGTGCTGGATCCTGGCTTCGTTGCTGAGAAATCCGCATCTGAGTGAGTACTCAGACCATCTCAACACTGATCGGAGACCTTAAGAGAGACCCTTTACTCAGGCTTCTCAGGTAAGTGAACTGGAAACCGTATGGTGCTGGAGGCAGAAGGAAGATGAGAGAAGTGGTACCTTAGCGTCACGTCCTCAGTGTCAGGTGCCTTGTTGAATCTTGTTTTATCTCATGAGTTCTCATCTCAGCCCTATGATGTAGTTATATGCACAGCCCTTATTTTAAGGATGGAGACGATGGATACTGTCTAACCTACACTGAAGAAAAGGCTGGCTTTCATACAGCTGATCAGTTTAAGATCTTGAGTTATAGTCCTGGGCCACATAATTCTGAATCCCAAATCCTTTCTATGATAACAAGATTTCCTTTGGCGATAAGTGAAATGGAACATGTGGGTTGAGGAGTGAAATGGGACTTGCATCTTCAACTAGCCTAGGGACTTTGGTCAAAGCGAGATCGCATCTTTTTGTGTTGGTTGTGCAGTTTCTTTTTGGTTTGTCCATAAATTTGTTGAGTTTTTACCATTCTTTTCTTTCTATTTACTTATCTGAATTTATTGATTTTCATGTGCATATGTGTGGGGTTCTGTACACCACGGCACAAGCGTGAAAGTCAGACGACGCTTGTGGGAGGCCAGTTCTCTCCTTACACCAGGTGGGTCCCAGGGATCAAACTCAAGCTGTCAAGTTTCCTGGAAAACACCTTTACCTGCTGGGCTTAATTTTTGCATGGCTGCCTTCCATACAGCCCCAGAATCCAGTTCAGAGGCCAGGAGAAAGAGAACTTTGCATTGACACTCCAGACATGTAGAATAAAACCATGATCATTAGCTCTACAGCCAGGTAGATCCTGGCTTGGTTGTTGGATTTGCTGCTTACAATCTGACTGCACTCAGTCAAGATTCATTCCCCACTCTGGGCTTGATCTCTTCTGCAAAGTGTGTGCAGTAACATCCCACTCCCATAATGCTTTGCTACCTGTGTTCATAAAACCTGTACATTCCATAAAAATGAGATTTGAATTTGGATACGGCTTACCATGTTACAGAACATTGGCATGTGTGAGTTTTATTAGACCAACATGGCAATAACTCATAGCTTGTCTAGGAGGAGATGAAACCTTAGGAGGACACGTAAATTTTTCTGTGATCACTGATATTAATGTCTAATGCTGAAGTCCAGGTATAATTGGCCCTTACTTGATGGTGAGGTATAAATTTTCAATGAAGATAATCTCACTTGTTTTCAAAAGGCTATCGATGTGTCAGATATGTTAGAGTAAGTCATTCAGGTTTAGCCAGCAATGAAGAAGAAACCAGAATACTCTTGTCTGGAGCCAAGTCTTGCTTATTCCTGTATTCTCGCTGTGCCTCCCTGGGGCATCTCACAGGGTTGATGCTGGAGGCTTGCTTATAGGATGAAACCACTCTCAAGTATTCAGATCATGCACTACACAATTTCAAAATGGTTTTACAATTAGAATATGACTCTGGAATGCTATCAATGGGATGGTTACTGGAAAAATGTCCATCACCACGACCCATGGAAAATAGAATAAAAATCGATATAACCATTCAGTGCAGCTGTAGACAAGGACAATTCTAGGAAATCACAGCAGCCGAGTCTCACAGACAGCGTTAATGTTACCATTGCTTTCAAAGCATCAGGTAGTCAGACTCAAGAGTCAGGGAGATGAGAATTCTGCTGTACCTAAGAGAATCCAGGAAAATAACTGGCATCCACAGTATTAATGGATAGTTTAAAAGGATTGGTATTATCAAATATTATCAAAATTAACAACTTATTTCTATACAACTTTATTTTTTTTTGAACTTTTTGTGCCATCTCAGCCACAGCTCATGGAAGTTGATATCATTATTTTTAGTTCTACAGAGGAGAAATTGAAGCTTGAATAAATACAGCATGTTGAGGATGGCAACAGGCATACAAAGAACAACTTTTGACTCAAGTTTTCCAGCTGTGTCACATTGTGTCTCTTCTAGCTCAGTCACCATCAGAACTGGGTGTGGTGGCTCACATCATACTCCCAGCACATGGGAAGCTTACTGTGAGTTAAAGGTCATGCTGGCTTTCACAGTGAGTTCTAGGACAGCCTGGACCACAAAGTGAGACACTCTCTAAAATAAATTCCAAAAACAAGCCCAAATAATTCAATGACTATTGCAAATTAAACCCGAGTCCCAATGATCTTGAATCCATTTATTGTGAAGCCTCTGGAGGGAGCTACTGATGCTCAGAAAGCCTTGGTCCACTGTGCACTATGCAGCCATGCACTATGGAAGAGCATGTACAGGACACTACATGAGAGCCCTTGACTGGGCGTGGGGGACAGAGTCCTGAGAAAGACTGACACCAGTCAGTGCAGTCTTGCCCTTAGGAGGCTTGCCAACTAGTTAAAAAGGAAAGGACCAGTGGAAAAAAGCACACCAGTAATTTAATTTTTCTCTTAGACTTGTTCATTTTACTTTATATATATTCTACATATGTTTTTGTCTGTATGTATCCATGGGCACCCAAAACATGCCTGATACCTGTGGAAGTCAGGAAAAGGCATTAGATAGCTAGAAACTGGAGTTGTGGGTGGTTGTGAGGCACCATGTGGGTGCTGGGAACCAAACCCAGGTTTGTGGTCCTTTACAACAGTAGGTTACAATCCCAGAGTCCTCCCAGTAATAGAAACTAACAGCAGCAATCGCTTCACAAGGAAGAATTAAGGAATGGAATAAGAAATAATGACAGAGGATTTGATATGAGACTTTTGAGAGAGGCCTGTCTGGGGACACGACTTGAAAATGAAAAGCAAAAATGTGGAGAAGTGTGTTCCAGGCGAAAGGACCAGGGTGCAGAAATTTCCTAGGGCTAGAAGGAGCTTGGAGCACTTGAGGGCAAGGAAAGGGAACCAAGGGGTCTCAGTGGGTGACAAAAGTCTTAAAGCCAAATCATTCAGGATCAGAGCACTGGGGGCTAGAATACTGCATTGTGATAATAGGCTCACAGTCAGTAATCCTAGCACTCAGAAAATGGAGGCAGGATGATTAGGAGTTCAAACCCATTGTTAGCTGTATAATGAGTTTAAGGTTAGCCTGGGTTACCTAAGACACTATCTCAAACTAAAGGGAAGAATTGTATTATGCAGGTATTTATTAAAAGAATAATAAGAATGAATGGGCCTTTTAAGGAGAAAGGACTGATCTTCTATCAGGTGTGTTTTGGAAAGACACCACTAGATGGAACACAAAGACTTTTATAGATAAAATTTAGAAGCAGAAAGATAAAATTAGAAGTGATATCATGGCTGGCCAGATGAGTCAGTGGGTAAAGGTACTTGTAGCCAAGTTTGATGAACTGAGTTTAGTCCCTGGAACCTACATGGTGGAAGCAGAGAACTGATTCCAGCTACAAAGCATCTTATGACCTTCACATGTTCACACCAGATCCCCTGCAAAATGCATAAACATAGTAAAAATTTTTAAAGAAGTGATTTATGCAGTTGTGATAATGGCATTGGTCTAGGATGGGATAAGATATAAGGAAAGAGATTTAGAAAAAAATTGTAGGTGTATTTTTTTTTTTAGATGGAGAAGTCACTTGAATTGGTCAACACAACCAGAGTCCAAGAGTTTGTCCTACTGGGCCTGTCCACAAGGCTGGGCATGAGGGATGCCCTGTTTGTTGTCTTCCTGACTCTCTACCTGCTGACGCTCCTGGAGAACACACTTATCATCTACCTCATCTGCAGTCACAGCGAGCTTCACAAGCCCATGTACTTCTTCCTGGGCAACCTCAGCTGCCTGGAGATGTGCTATGTGTCCATCACCATGCCTACCCTGCTCATGGGGCTGTGGACGGGGCCCTACCATGTTCCATTCACAGGTTGCATGACCCAACTCTTCTTCTTCATCTCTCTCATTTGCACAGAGTGCACCCTCCTGGCCTCCATGGCCTATGACCGCTATGTGGCCATCTGCTGCCCACTGCACTACCCACTGCTCATGAGGCCCCAGGTCTGCCTGAGCTTAGCCTTGTCTTCATGGCTCGGTGGGTTGCTGGTCTCAGTCATCAAAACAGCATGCATTGCAAGCCTGTCCTACTGTGGTCCCAACGTCCTCAACCACTTCTTCTGTGATGTCTCTCCTCTTCTGAACTTGTCCTGCACCCACGTGGCCCTCACAGAGCTGGTTGACTTCATCTCAGCTATCGTCATCCTCTGGGGCTCACTCCTTGTGGCCATGGCTTCCTATGCGGCCATTGGTAGGACGGTTCTGGGTATGCCATCAGCTGCTGCCCGCCACAAAGCCTTCTCTACTTGTGCCTCCCACTTGGTAGTGGTGGGCATCTTTTACTCAGCCACTATCTTCATCTATGCCCGCCCTAGCCGCATAGAAGCCATGGACCTCAATAAGGTGTTGTCCGTCATCTACACGGTGGTTACCCCCATGTGCAACCCCATCATTTACTGTCTGAGGAACAGGGAGGTGCAATCAGCTTTTCGTAGAACCATGCACTTGTCCTCAGTTTGACCAGGTACTTAAGACCATGTGGCGAGACATCGATTTACCTACATCCTGCTTCTGTGTTAGGATATAATTCACATACCATTAATTTGCCTTTTAAACACATACAGCTCAGTGTCTGAATGTTTTCACAAAGTAGTAAACCATCATCCCTGTGTAAGTCATCACTTCTGGAAAAATGTCTGTACACACTGGGATTCATTTTCTGTGGTGTCTCTACTCCTTAAAAAAAAATCACTAATCATCTACTTTCTATTTGCATAGATTTCCGTATTTGATATCTTGTAGACAGGGAATTGCACAATGTCACCTTTTATAGATGACCCCTTCCACAGTTCATAATGCATCAAGTTTGTGAATGTTGCGGCAGGTATCAGTGATTCATTTATTTCTGTGACCTCATCACATTGCTTTGAATGGACAGACCATATTTGTTTGTCTATTCATAGACAAATAGTTCGGCTACTGGGCTACTGTGAATAGATATGCGTGTGAACACTTATTCATAGCTTTAAAAGGTTTTATTCTCATTCATTCATTTGTGTGTGTAAGAACACATATGTATGTATATATGCATGCAGATCCCTGCAGAGGCTGGAAGTTAGACTCTGGGTCTCTCAGAGTTACAGTTACAGGTCGTTGTGAGTAGTCTGATGTGGGTGCTAGAAAACGAACTCCAGTTCTCTGCTCTTAACCGCCAAGCTCTCTTTCCAGCCTCATAATTCATATCTTTTGAGAAGAAGCACATTTCTTCTTCTTTTGTTCTTATACCCATGTGTAGAATTGCTGAGCTAGTCAGATGTTTACTGAATAGCTGACTTTTTGAGTAACTGACAAACTATTTGGCAGAATGTTTAATACCTTACTTTTAAAACATACTTTTAAGTTACTTAAGATCTAGATCTTAAATTTATATACACATTGGAAGTCTCACACACATATATCTTCTGCAGACATATGCATAAGTTTGGCTCCTGTGGGGATGAAGGGTATCTACAAGGAGGAGCATGGGACCGAGATGGGGGTGGTGGAGGACGAAATGTATGTGAAAATACCACAATGAAATCATTACTTTATTCTAATTTTTAAAAATTGTCCAGAGAAGCCATTTCTCAAATACTAAAAAAAAATTGTTAGTAAGAACCGCCCCCCCATGTATGTTAAGGCAGGTGGTATTATATATAAACATAGAATTAATAGCTGAAATACCATAAGTGTTCAATGATTCTAAAGACCTCATTGGCCCTTGCAGAAAATGTTAAATAGAAAATGACACCACCAGTATATCATGGTAGGGAGCATTTAGCTGATTTTCACATCCTGACCTCCTTAGGTTTTAAAAGGTTGAACATATGCTTATGTATTCCTGGAGACATACCAAATTGTTTAAACTTTCTTGGACAAAAGCCAGTATAAAATGTTCAAAGTTGTTTGCAAACTTTGACCCGGTGTCCTCTTTTACATGAATATTTCATAAGACAAAGCAGTAGAGCACAGAAAACAACAAAGATGTTGATTGTAACATGGTGTCATGAGTATGACGTCAGAATGAATGATACTCTTCACGAGTAAGACAGTGACTGACTATATTATCCTAACTCCATAGAGTGAAATGCGATATCAGAATGATTTATTGGCTGGGTGGTGGTTTAATCCCAGCACTCGGGAGGCAGAAGCAGGTGGATCTCTGTGAGTTTGAGGCCAGTCTGGTCTACAGAGTGAGTTCCGGGACACCCAGAATTACATAGTAAAACTCTGTCTTGAAAAACCAAAAAGAGAAGGATTTATTGTAGTTCTACAATTGATAAAACATATAAAATGTTTGTAACTTGAAATTTGGATTTTAGAGTAAAGTCATAATTTAAAAATGTCTGAGTAGGAAGCCTTTAAACAAAGATGATAGACATCTAATATGCATTTCCACAGGGATTCTGAGAAGTCAAGAACAACCCAAGGACACTGTGGAATTTCTATTTGTAAGCTTCAATAATGATTGAAAAGTATTAACCAAAACTAATGCGATTTTCAGGGGAGACTTGACACTATGCACGGCATGTGTGAGTGTGTATGAATGTTGACTCAGAACATGACTGAAAGAAGTTTTGCAAAGAAAATAATTAAAAATATTTGATGTACTCGCAAGCATACTTATGACATTTTGTGCTTTAAAAATATTTATTTATTTAGTGTGTGTGTGTGCGCAAGCATGCATACGCACACACATGTGCAGGTGTTTTCAGAGGCCAGAAGATGAGGTCAGGACATCAGATTCACTGGGAGCTCGTGTCATGAGAGGTTGTGAGCTACCTGATGTGGGTGTTGGGAACTGAGCTCAGGTCCTCTGGAAGAACAGTCTATGCTCTTAACTGCTGAGCCATTTTTCCAGCTCC
This sequence comes from Ondatra zibethicus, assembly GCA_004026605.1. Classification (NCBI taxonomy): domain Eukaryota; kingdom Metazoa; phylum Chordata; class Mammalia; order Rodentia; family Cricetidae; genus Ondatra; species Ondatra zibethicus. The sequence goes on along the minus strand of PVIU01016241.1, from coordinate 28,463 downwards.
ATTTTGTGCTTTAAATGGAGAAGTGTTGGGGGAAATTCAGTTATAGAGGTCCAATGACATAAACTATCACAGCCACACAAATGGTGTGCTGAATACAGAGCCCATGTACTTAGCTACAGTTATTCATAATATGTCAGAAAGTATGATAGTTACCTATTGTAAGGTTGAAAAGTTAGGTTAGAGAACTGTGTCTAGAGCTAGAAAGATGGCTCAGCTGTTAAGAGCACAGGCTGCTCTTGCAGAGGACGTACGGGTTCCCAGCACCCACAGTGTGGCTCACAACCATCTGTAACTCCGGTTTCAGGAGATCCCACACCTCTTCTGACCTCTACAGCCACTAGGCACACATGCAGCCACAACACTCATACATAGAAATAAAAATGAATAAACCTGAAAAAATAAACCCGGCTTCATGCAGTATGCTTATGGTTCCATTTTTAAAAATACATTTGGAGGGCGAGGCTATAACTCAGTTTGCTGAGCACCTGCCTGGCAAGCACAAAGTCTGGGGTTGAGCTCCAGCTCTACGTAAGTAGAGTGTGGGAGTGCCCGCCTGTAATTCCAGAGCTTGAGAGGTGGAGGCAGAAGGACCTGGAGTGAATTCAGGGGTAGCCTAGGCTTCACAAGACTGTCTCAAGACAAATTTAAAAATGCAATTTCTATATAAGAACTCATAAAGGTTTTAGAAATTTTTGCCTTAAATTTTCAATAATGATTATCTTAACATGGGAAAATGTGGGAAGCATTGCTTTTCCTATTGCTGCCTGCTGTGAACTTTCTGTGCTAATCATGTATTTCTTTTATAATAAAAGTATTTTATATTTCACAATACCCAGCTAGTGGTATTGAGAGATGTTTTAATTTTCTTTGAGTCAGTGCAATTCCTGCCTCCTTCTTCTTGTTTTGTACCAAGCACACATGTTCTTGTGGTACCCCCAGAGGCCAAGTTCATATGTATATCCTGCAAATAGTTCCAAATCTCCAGATCCTCACTCTCCACACATGAAATGTCACTTGCTATTTATTACAAGACTGCATACATGTCTTTTGTAGATTCCATGCACTTCAGTATCTTGGGATCCCCTTGAGAGAGGTTATTGGGTCCGTTGGATGCCAGCATCTGACAGAAGTCCCTGGTCTTACTAGGAGTTGCAAACTGCCTGGGAGCTGACTGGAACTAATGCTGCCTTTGGGTCACCCTCAGTACAACCTGATGAAAAATTTCACTTTGATCTTTGCTCCAAACCCATAGAGATTAAGAGCCCTCTAAGGCCCAGCTCTTGGTTTTAAGTTGGACCCTCTCCTTGCAGCTGACTGGTAGAACAGAACTCTCTTGAAAACAGAAAAGTAGAGAAATGTGGAGAGCCTAGTTGAGAACTCATTACCTGGAACTAAAGATAACTTTTTCAAACATGTGGCTTTGAATTCATTGTCCAACCACTTAAGTCGCTGACATCTTCACTTATGTTCAGGCAAGAAACCGAATCTTTTTAAAGAGGAAGAAGCGAGACCTGCTTTGCCTTAATAGAGAGGTAAGAAGGTACGCTAATGTGATTTGATTTCAATGAGAACAAAAAATTTTCTCTCCTATAGGATTTCTATAGATGCTAGGAACAGCCTGATGATACACAGCTTCATTGGAATGACTCTCCATGGCAACCATAAGAATTCAAGGCCATCTATGAAATCAGAACTTTGAAGAGTAGATTAACTGGATAGGGGTGGGAGACAAAGGAGAAATAATGGTAAGATGTGACTATGTTTAAAATGCATAATATATTTAAAAGTAGTTGTCTACACCTATATTAACAGTGTGTGCAATGAATATACACACCAATAAGATATTTTTTAAAAATAGAAGAAATGGGATACCTTTTTTATACTGCAGATGAATATATGAGCTTTATTAGGCCAGATCCAATGCAGACAGAGATGAATTAGAACCAGTTAAGTATCATTTACAAGATCTTTCTTAAGTTGTCAGTATATTTCAAGCTGAGATTCATAAAATCAACTTACTTGGGAAATGACAATATTAAATAATATTGGGTGAATAATAATATTAAAATGACACAGAATAAACATGTTCAGTCAAGCCTGTCATAAGTGAAGACACTGCCAAACCTAGTCATGTGATGTAAGGTGAGTGTTTGTAAACTTTAAAACATGTCCTCGATGTTAACATGCTGCTGTGATGTTCTCATGCTGGAAAATGCTTTCTTCTTATGATTCATATAGAACTACTTATGGAACATACTATAGCTTACCATGACTAAACCACCCAATACCTGGCACCCAGGCAACAGGTGAAAGCTATGGTGTAGTGTCTTTATGTAATAGATAGTGCAGAGGAAGGTACTGTTAGATCTGGGGATGGTGCCTCAGGCTTGCCACCCAGAGATCGGGTGACAGGGAGGGCAGAGCTCAAGGATGTCTTTCACTATATGCTGAGTCTGAAGCCAGCATGGACTACCTTAGGTCCAGTCTCACCTCTGACTTTAAAACATCTTTGAAGCCGGGCGGTGGTGGTGCACGCCTTTAATCCCAGCACTCGGGAGGCAGAGGCAGGTGGATCTCTGTGAATTCGAGTCCAGCCTGGTCTACAAGAGCTAGTTCCAGGACAGGCTCCAAAGCCGCAGAGAAACCCTGTCTCGAAAAACCAAAAAATAAAGAAATAAAACATCTTTGACTCATCCCAGATCACCCAGTACCTCTTAAAATACTGTCTTCCTTTGTGAGAAAGTCAGTCAGGAGCACAGGGCATATTATATTATTAGAAGGGCAAGATAACATAAAGAAGCCTTTAGGAGAAGTTATATAAGATTCAGGGTGCATATAAGGTAAAGGATGAAAGATAAATGATCAAGGGGTAAGTAGACCATAGAAAGAAATCATTCCAACTGAGGAGGAAGAATCTGTAGTGGAAGACTAGCAGGAATTAGTGTCAGAACCACGGACAGCTCCAGAAACCCAGCTACGACTCGCAGGGCGTGCTCCCAGAAAACCCGACGCGATTTCAGCACCAGGGACAGCTCCAGGGGGCCCTGCTCACCTCTAGAACCCTTGTACACACAGCTTAGGTGTCTGGAAGATCCATGCCGACAGATACAAAGACTGGTGGCCTGAAAAGCACTTTTAGCATTGTCTTTGAATCTCAATATGCTTGTCTTGAAGAAGTATTGAGCGTTTGTATTTATAGAAAATATGTTTTAATTAAAAATGATTTGTGTGTGTCTGTGTGTACATTTATGGAGGGCAGAGGGTGACTTATGAGGCGGTTCTCTTTTGCGCTATTGGGTCTTTAGGCTGGGTGCTGAGTGTTTTTACTCACTGAACCATCTTTCTGACTTAATAGTTTTCAATTATTAATACTACTACTACTATTATTATTGTGTTTTGTGCATAATATGCTGGGGGTCACAGAATGCATGTGGACATTAAAGGACAGCTTTCCAAAGTCATTGAGGGTTCCAGGAACAGAACTCAGATTGTCTGGCTTGCAGGCCAAGCTCTTTCACCTGCTGAGCCATCTTTCCAGCCTCTAAGTATTTTTTGCAGTTTTATTTTATAGAAGTGATTAATGCCAATTGCATGCTTAGGCATCTTTCTTTTTGGTCAGGAGTATGTTTCTGAGATTGTTCAGGGAGGATGTGAGGCTCATTTACTTACATAGTAGCACTCCAGTATATAAACAGGACTTTATGCATCGGTTTTATTGTTGGAGGTTAGCAATGCTGAGATGCGTTTGTGCCAAAAGTGCTGCTGTTAAAGTGACTTCTCGTGCAGTGGCCACACTCTAAGATCTGATGGATGTTGGTTGCTATTTCATTCCCCAGAGTCAACACTCATCTAGGCTCCCACCAAAGTGTGTGACAACCACAAGGTGAAACTTATGTGTCCAAATAAATGTTCATATTCATGACAGCTCTCTGACTGTAAAACAGGTATTTCATTTTGACTTCAATTTCCATTTCTTTGTTTCCTAATAAGAGAAATTTTTCTGGTTTTAAGTTATTAGTTATTTTTGGTGAAAATGCACCTTTAGGACAGGGGTTCTCAACTTGTAGGTCATGACCCCTTTGGGGTCACACATCAGACATCTTGCATATAAGATATTTACATTATGATTCATAACAGTAGCAAAATTGCAGTTATGAAGTAGCAACGGACTAGTTTTCTGCTTGGGGGTCCCAATAGCACAGGGACTGTATTAAAGGGTCATGGCATTAGAAGGTAGGACTTTATTTCATTTTTTTAAACTGGAAAAGAATATGCTTTCTGTACCAATCAACCAATGTCTTTGTATATTCTATGAAGGAACCTCTTGTCAGTAGCATGCACTAGGGACATTTTCCCAACTTGCAATTTTTATCTCTCTGGTAACCAGAACCTTTTCAGATCAGGCAAATTTTTAAATTTTATGAGACAGGTGTTTTATTTCTTTGAAAGTTTCACCCTTTTATTGAAAATAGATTCTTTGAGCACAAAATAAATCCCAGTTAAGGTTTCCCCTACCTCTACTTTCCCCAGTCTTCCCCACCTCCTCTCCCATCCAGATGTACTTCCTTTCTGTCTCTCACTAGAAAAGAGATAAAATTAAAATATAACAACACAACATATATTAAGATAAAACAAAAACTATCACATTGAAGACAGACAGGACAATCCAACAGAAGGGAAAGAGCCCAAGGGAAGGCACAAGAATCTGAGACCCACTCGCTCACCCATTCAGGAATCCATTCAAACAGAAACCTGAAGCTATGATGTACATACAGAAGCCCTGGTGCAGACCTGTGCAGGCCCTGTGCCTGCTGCCTCAGTCTCTGTGAGTTCGTATGCTCCTTGATGAGACAGATGTTTTAAATGCTTTTCTTTTCTTCTTCTTGTTGTTTTATGTATACCATAAAAACGTGCTCCTGCACTGTTTTCTAAAATTTTAGAGATGCTTGTTTTGCATAAATATATTAAATTTTGACAGTTCTGTACAGATGTGCACTGGTATGAACAGGCTCGCTCTAGTTGCTCTCTCTTACCTGCCTCACACTCCTGCCTACCCATTTCTTCTTCCCAATCAGTCCTTTCCTACTTTCAGGTCACACTTCTTGTGCAGTTCTATCTTGCATAGGTAGCCACAGCTGTGCTGCGTTCTGGATTTCATTATCCTGCTGCAGACAGGGTTTCATAGGACTCCTCCCCATCCTCCAGCCTCCCCATTTGTGTGTGGTGTGTGTGTGTGTGTGTGTGTGTGTGTGTGTGTGTGTGTGTGATGTAGGCTTTTTCTTTATTTTTATTTTGGCATGGATAACAAATCAACCAGGCACGGACTTTTCTGATCCACGTGGAGTGTTTTCCCACCATTTCAACACTCATCTGTTTTTTTCCCTTCTTGTCATTCAGAAATAAATTTAAATGTTACTTTCCTTACCAGTGAATTGTTCTTTGATTCTTAAAAATAGCCTCCTCCAGGCCTGGACAGCTACATGCATCCTTGGCCCACTATTTCTTTAGCATCCATGAAATTATCTCAGTGTGTGTGTGTGTGTGTGTGTGTGTGTGTGCACGCGTGTGCATGTGGAGGTCAAAGGTTGATACTGGCTGACTTCTCAAGTCTCTCTCCACTGTAATTTTGGAGACAGGGTCTGTCACTGACCTGTGGGTTACCAGTTTGGACAAGCGAAATGGCCAGTGAACTCCAGAGACCCACGAAACTCCTCCCCAAAGTCAGTGCAGAAGTTACAGTTGTGTACGTTTGACCTTTTATTTGAGTTTTTAATCTCTCTTTACCTAGAATGCAAAAATTTCAAAACGTTGCAAACAAATGCTCGTTTTTTCACCGTTTTATTTCAGGCACCTGGTACAGATTATAAATTAGATATTTGCTGCTGAACCAGCTGAAACACTGTACTCTTCACACCAGACACTGAATCCATAGTGTTAGTGCAGGACAGGACCTGTCAGGATTCCTTTGAACAAGTTACAATTCATGAGCTCCAGCACAGTCGCTTGTAGGCATGGTCGGATCAATGTCTATCCATCTAAGGTAGTAAGAACAAACTTGCTGTTCATTTAGAATACTCTGTGGACCCTAAATGATGCTCAGTATACATTTTTTCTTTCCTTTAAAAAGGCTGCTGGACCACAATCCCAGAGAATTTAGACAACAATACGGACACTAAGAGAGACCTACATAGATATAATCTACGTGGGAAGTAGAAAGTATAAAAAGACAAGATCTCCTGAATAATTTGGGAGCATGGGGACCTTGGGGGAGGGTTGAGGGAGGGAGGGGAGAGGCAGAGAGGGGAGCAGAGAGAAATAAAAAAATTTAATTAATATTAAAAAAAAGGCTGCTGGGCGTGGAGGAAATAACTCAGTGGGTAACAGTGTTTGCTAAGCAAGCATGAAGACCTGAGTTTTAATATGCAGTCTGGCTGCAGGTAAGGCAGAGGCAGGTGAATCCTGAAGGCTCATTAACCAGTCAGCCTACTGGAAACTGTGAGCTGATAGTTCAGTGAGAAGTTCTGTCTTAAGGAAAAAAGGCAGAGAGTGGTCGAGGAAGACACTACTCTGTCCTCCGCATGCACACTTACAGGTGCATATGCACACTCATATGCCTGCAAAATGCACACATGCACACACTTGTATGCACAGACACACATATGCACACAAGTATTCAGAGAAAAACAGAAACACACACACAACTATTGTCATTCTGGGAGAATTTCCTTTTCCCAGGCTTTGAGTCTTAGTTGCTGTATTGTTCTAATAGAGGCGAGGAGCTGGAAAGATGGCTTAATGCTTAAGAGCTCTTGTTGCTTTTGCAGAGGGCACAGGTTCCATTTTCAGCACCTGCATGGCAGCTCACAACCATCCATAGCTCCAGTTCCAGGTGCGTTATCCTGACCTCTGTGGGCATCAGGCATGCAGGCTAAATGCTCATACACATAAAACAAATACATCTAAATGCTCTCCTCTACCCAAATTGTCCTTCACCCACATGGTTCTCACAGAGCTGGTCGATGTCATTCCTAACATTGTCATCTTCTCGAGCCATGTAGACACAGAGGAAAATTGTCATGGAAAGATTATTATTATGGCACCTTTTTCTAATATTGACACATTTCCTTTAGAGATGAGCCCATTTAAGGGAGATAAACCCAGAAAAGGCTGTTGTAAGTCTTCTCTTATTTAAAATAGTACACACAACTTCTGGGATCTTGGAAGGTTTTTGAAGAAAGAAATCTGACCCAGAAACAATCATTTAAGGTCATCAAAAGCAAGAAATTAAGCATCATTCCTTATTTTATAACCACATTCTCATCTATTGCTGTATTTAAATACCACATAAAGGGGCTGAGATGTGGCTCAGTAGGTACAGCACTTATCTAAGATGGGCAAGGCCCTGGGTTCAATTCTCAGCAGTAAAAAACTAACAAACGAAACAAAATGAAAACTAAATACTCATAAGGACTAAAGGCTTTGTGAGGATGGATTTCATTCTACTTCATCCTTTTCAGGTTTTATTATTTTATGTTATGTGTATGATTGTTTTGCCTGCATGTATGTCTGTGTACCACATGTGTGCCTGGTAACTTCAGAGGTCAGAAAATATTGGATCACCTGGAAATGGGGTTACAGATGGATGTGTGCGGCCATGTAAGGTGCCAGGAATCAAATCCAGGTCCTCTGCAAGAACAGCCAGCACTCTTAACTGCAGAGTCATCTCTCCTGCCCATCACCTCTGCTTTGTCAATACAGTAGTGAAGGTTCATAAAGGTTGGATGTCTTGCTTAAAATTGCAGACCTGCCAGGTGGCAGTGGCGCACACCTTTAATCCAGCACCCGGGAGGCTGAGGCAGGCGGATCTCTGTGAGTCTGAGGGCAGCCCAGGCTACAGAGCGAGTTCCAGGACAGGCTTCAAAGCTACATAGAGATCCTATCTCGAAAAAAAAAAAAACCAAAAGTAAATATTTGCAGACTTAGTAAATTCTTGTGTTTGTGTCAATTTTCCATTTCTGGTTTTGCAGTTTTCCAGTTTCTCCTTATTGCTTGGCCTGACGCACCTCAATCCCTTGCTAAATTGATTCAGCTCCAAGAAGATTTGACCATAGATGCCTTTATACTTCAGAACAGACTAAGATCTTTATAATCATATGTCTTTCTTTACTTAGATGGAGGGATCTCTGCAACTGGCCAATAGGTCCACTGACCAGGATTTTATCCTGCTGGGTTTGTCTGCCAGGAAAGACATCAGGGATGGTCTGTTTGTCATTTTTCTGGCCCTCTACCTGCTGATCCTCTTAGAGAATATGCTAGTCATCTACCTCATCTGCAGCCACCTTGAGTTACTCCACAAGCCCATGTACTTCTTCCTGGGCAACCTCAGCTGCCTGGAGATGTGCTATGTATCTGTCACCATGCCCACCCTGCTCATGGGCCTGAGGTCCAGCCCCTGCCACATGTCCCTCACATCCTGCATGGCTCAATTGTTTTTATTCATTTCTCTCATTGGTACCAAGTGCACCCTCCTGGCCTCCATGGCCTATGACCGCTATGTGGCCATCTGCTGCCCACTGCACTACCCACTGCTCATGAGGCCTCAGGTCTGCTGGGGATTGACTTTGTCCTCCTGGGTGGGTGGACTGTTGGTCTCTGTGATCAAGACCACATGCATTGCGAGTCTGTCCTACTGTGGCCCCAATGTCCTCAACCACTTCTTCTGTGATGCGCCTCCTCTTCTCAACCTGTCCTGCACCCACGTGGTTCTCATAGAGCTGATTGACTTCATCTCAGCCATCGTCATCTTCTGTGGGTCATTGCTAGTTGCTCTGGCCTCTTATGTAGCCATCAGCAGGGTGCTGATCCAAATGCCTTCAGCTGCTGCCAGCCACAAAGCCCTCTCCACCTGTGCTTCCCACCTCCTTGTGATGGGCATCTTCTACTCTGTGGTCCTCTTTATGTATTCCAGGCCCAGACGTATCAGATCCACAGACCTCAACAAGGTACTGTCAGTCATCTACACAGTGGCCACTCCCCTGTGCAGCCCAATCATCTACTGCTTGCGCAATAGGGAGGTCCATGCAGTGCTGAAGAAAACCCTCCGTCTGTGCTGAGATTCTTGAGAGAGCTGATGCCCTCCCTCTCCTGGTTTGAAAAAAATTCATGGCCAAATACACATGAAGAAAATTCAAAGGCAGAGAGAAACATGGCTCTTCATAAAATCAACATGAAAAACAGGAATATTACTGGGATGGGTAAGGTGGCTCAGTGAGCAGACAATTGCTCTCAAGCCTGATGACCTGACTTCCTGGGTCTCACTTCGTAGAAGAAGTGAGTTGACATCCACAGGTTGTCATCTGATCTTCACATGTGCACAGTGGCATGCATATACCCCAATTCACAAGACAGACAAAAAGAATCTTGCAGGGTGGTGGTGGCACATACCTTTAATTTCAGCATTTGGGAGGCAGAGTCAGGCAGATCTTTGTGAGTTCAAGGCCACCCTGGTCTACAAGAGTTAGTTCTAGGACAGGCTCCAAAGCTACACAAAGTAACCTTGTCTTAAAAAAAAACAAAATAAAAAATAAAAGAAAAAGTCTTACTAATTAAAAGGGTTACTATTGCTGTGATGAACTCCATGACCAAAGCAACTTGGAGAGGAAAGGGTTTATAAGGCTTACACTTCCTCATCACTGTTCATCATTAAAAGAAGTCAGGACATGAACTCAAGCAGGCCAGGAACCTGGAGGCAGGAGCTGATGCAGAGGCTATGGAGGAGTGCTGCTTACTGATTTGCTCCTCATGGCTTGCTCAGCCTGCTTTCTTACAGAACCCAGGACCACCATCCCAGGGATGGAACCATCCACAGTGGCACATGTTCTCACCCATCAACCACTAATTAAGAAAATTCCCTACAGGTTTCCCTATAGCATGATCTTATGGGGGCATTTTCTCAATTGAGGTTACTTCTTCTTAGGTGACTATAGTTTATGTCAAGTTGACATAAAACTAGCTGGCACAGAAAGGAAGGAAGGAAGGAAGGAAGGAAGGAAGGAAGGAAGAAATAAAGAAAGAAAGGAAAGGAATATTCCCAAATAAAAACCAAATGAAAATAATTCTAAACAGAAATATTGATAAAGAAACATAACTGCTCAGTAAATACCAGAAGATGGACATCCTGCCTATTAAATGCAAACTTGAGAGATTATCGTTTATTCTTTGTGTCCTAATACACATATGCTACATATATGTGTACATACAAATAGTTAACAAAATATATGTATAAGAATGGTTACTGTAAATTGTGACATTTGGCATAAACATTATGTCGTGATGTTTAGAATAAACATTATGCGAATAGATGAAATGACTGGAAATATCTCAAAGATCCACTGGAAGATGATTTGCATTTATAACATATATACTGTGAAAAGCTGTGCACCAGTCAAAGATAGAACTGGATCTGTGGTTACTGACAGAGGGAGACAACCCGGTAGGTGATTGGGTTGAAGAGACAATTACACGACTGTGTCAGTCTTCTAAGACAGCAGTGGCAGTGACAGTGACATTGGTGATTATTTACACTAATGAGCATCCAGGAGGAATTCCGAAGGGATATGTAATGTAGCTAACAGTTGCTAGAAATGTTTAGTCAATGAGCAGGACCACGGGAAACTCACATTTTCTATTTTATATGCTTGCTATTTTGCATTAAATTTGCATTAGCTTTATAAGCACATTAAATAAATTATTTTAAAGAGGGAATAAGCTAGGTGTGGTGACTCATGCCTTTGCTCTCAGCTCTCTGGAGGCAGTCTCTGGGAGTTCAAGGCCAGCCTGGTCTACACACATAGTGAGAAATGCTCTCTGAAGGAAAAGAAAAGAGGATATAAAAATAAACAATGATCTTTCATGGAATGACTTGCTCATCATACTGCAAGATTTTGGAAATTTTTATTTTCAACAGTAGTTTATGTTAACAGTCACTCTAGAGAAATGGGTGTGCTCTAACTATGTTTATGAGAATATTAAATGGTATTAACTGAGGAAAAAAGTGAAATAAACTTCTTATCCTAACTGGCTCTTAAGTTGACTTGCAAGTCACCAATTTTCAAGGTCCCACATGTGGACAATACATTGTTGTCATTCCACTATATTTACTGTCGGTAACAAGATTCAGGTTCTCATGCTTTCAGGGCAAATACTGTATCAGCTGAACCATCTCCTCAGCCCAGTGATGGACATTTATTTCACACAACATAGATAATTCATTTAATGACATAGTATTTCGTTATGAGATAGTATGCCATTGTGTGGGTATTCTGTACACAGTTGAACTTGCTGTAGTGTAGTGAGACAGGAACTTATGAAGTCCAGGCTGGCCTCAAACTCACTGATAAGCTAAGGATGACCTTGAACTCCTGATCATTCTGCCTCCACCTCTGAAGTTAATATTCTGAATAGAGATGTTTTCAATAAAAGCATAGACTCTTATGAATTTTTTCATAGCTGAGTGGATGCCTGCATTCTATGTTATTTTCTGGGTAAAAGCTGCTTACATTGATGTCATCACAGAATCCATAGAATTTCTAAATTTTCATGCATATGATCAAATGTTCCTCAGAAGGTATCCTGACAATTTGCTTAATATCTTTCATTGCTAATAAAATTTGTTTTGAAAATGTTCTCATACACCTTTGGAGTTTCAGTGGGTACACCCTCAGAATGGCCTCTGCCAACATTGGCAGACATCCATGGGCATCTCTTTAAATTTTTAAAAATAGTAACTGAGTGAATATTATTTGTTGTTTCAAGTAAACCAATTTTCTCTGAATTCTTCCCAAGTAAAAACTTCATTTAAAATACTACTGTAGTGGCTGAAGTGATGTCTTACAGTTAAGAGCATATTCTGCTCTTGCAGAGGATCCAATTCCAAGTCCAAGTCACCCACATCAGGTGGCTCACAACCACCTATAGCTCCAGCTCTAGAGATCCAGTGCTCTCTTGTGGACATTGTAGGCAGGTGCACATGCACCACAAACACACATACATGCACACTCACACACGCACATACACACACTCTCTCTCTCACACACCCCCTTAAATAAACCTATTCAAATATATGAAACAACAACAACAAAAACCTGTTCACCATAACAGACAGAAAGAATGTTAGAGCTTGGGGATGGTGAGGAGAGCTGGGAAATGCCATCTTCTGGATGTGACAAGGCCACTGTACTCATGAACTCACAGGAGCCATTGATTCCTGGCACAAGGTCAATCCAGTCAACATGGGTGGGGATGGGACTCGTGAGGCTCCTTACCTAGCTGTGGAGCTATGGCAACTGCTCGCTCATTCAGGCAGCAGTCGCTGGGCTCAGATGATTAAGGAAGAGCACACAAAGGAGGAAGGACACAGGGATTTGAGGGGGTGGGGTTGGTGTATATGATCAAGATACACTGTGTACATGAATGCAGTTTTCAGAGAATAAATAGAAGTCTTTCTAAATTTTTAGAATAATATTCGCATGGGCTGGAGAGACGAACCAGCTGTTAAGAACACTGATTGCCCCTCCCAGCACTCACACGGTGGCTCACAACTGTCTGTAACTCCAGTTCCAGGGGATTCAATGCTGCCTTTCTGGCCTCTGTGGGCACTAGGCACACACATGGTGTACAGACATATATGCAGGAAAATACCCATAAACAATCAATAACAATAATCATTTTTAATGAAATAAAAAGTATTCACAGCTGCATTAGACCAAAGATTTCCCAAAAGCAGAATCAACCTACATGTCCACTAACTGAAGAGTGAGCACATAGAATAGTGAGCACCAGGACAATGTATTGTTATTTGGGCACAAACGGAAATAAAGTACTAGTTAATGAGGCAATGTGTACAGCTTTCAAAATATGCCAGTCACAATAACCACATGTGACATAAAGCCATTACCATAAAATATCAAGAACCTACAAATCTACAGAAATAGGATGCAGGTTGTTGGTTTCTTGGGGTGTGGAGTAGTGACTGGTGGGCATTAGGAATAATTTCTAATATGCCCAGATTTATCTTCAGGGCAAACAAAATATTCTGGATTTGACAGTAGTGGTGATTATGTAATTGCAAGCAAGTTAAGAGGAAGGCACTACATTGTATGTGTTTAAAGGTGAAATTTATGGTATTTGAACTGTATTTTAATAAAAAAAATAGATATTGGTAATTTAAGGTCCCTCTCCTAGGACTTAGTCATCTGGTCAACCTCAGGACCAGTGCATGGTTTTGCAGAAAGCTACTTGGACCTCCTTGTTCCTTAGACAGTAGATGACTGGGTTGCACATGGGGGTGACCACTGTGTAGATGACAGACAGCATCTTGTTGAGATCCATAGCTTCTATGCGTTTGGGACGGGCATAGATGAAGATAGTGACTGAGTAGAAAATGCCTACTACTACCAGGTGGGAGGCACATGTAGAGAAGGCCTTGTAGCGAGCAGTGATAGAAGGCATGCACATAACTGCCCTACCGATAGCCACATAGGAGGTCATAGTCATGAGAAAGCAACCCCAGAGGATGACAATTGCTGAGATGAAGTCTACCAGCTCTGTGAGGGCAACATGGGTACATGACAGGTTGAGCAATGGGGAAACATCACAGAAGAAATGGTTGAGGACATTGGGGCCACAGTAGGACAGGGTGGCAATGCATGTGGTCTTGACCATAGAGACCAGTAACCCACCCAGCCATGAAGTCATAGCCAAGCCCAGGCAGACCTGGGGCCTCATGAGTACTGGGTAGTGTAATGGGTGGCAGATGGCCACATAGCGGTCATAGGCCATGGAGGCCAGAAGGATACACTCTGTGCCTACAAGGACAATGAAGAAGAAGAGTTGAGTCATGCAGGCTATGAAGGAAATGTGATAGAATCCATTCCACAGGCCCATGAGCAAGCTGGGCATGGTGACGGACACATAGCACATCTCCAGGCAGCTGAGGTTGCCCAGGAAGAATTACATGGGCTTGTGGAGCTCGCTGTGACTGCAGATGAGGTAGATGATGAGTGTGTTCTCCAGGAGCGTCAGCAGGTAGAGAGTCAGGAAGATGACAAACAGGGCATCCCTTATGTCCAGTCTAGTGGACAATCCCAGCAAGATGAACTGCTGAACCCTGGTCATGTTTTCCAACTCTGGGAATCTCTCCATCTGTAGAAAAACAAAGAAAATTGTTGACATTCCATCCCCAGTAATACACAGTGATTAAAAATCTGGGAAGATGTTCAGAGTGCTTGGAGATCCCCTACATGTTTTTCAGTCTAACATATGTTGGGTTGTTATCGAGAAAGGCATGAAAGATTTATGGGGTACTGTGTTTATCTCGTTCTTACTGAATCTGTGACTTCATACAGAGCATCCAAGAGTTGGGAGAATAAGGCATAGTATCCCTGAGTATATATTAAAGCCAAGCAAGTGAATCAGTGGGTGGTAAATTACTCTTTTGAATAAAAAATGTTATGGCCCTTGCCAGGTGTGGCGATTTTTAATTACAGCACTTGGGAAAGTTAGAAGCTTGCCTAGTCTATACAGTGAGTCCCAGGCCAGTCAGAGCTTTGTAGTGAGACTGTGTCTTAAAAAATTATGAACCTGGAAGATGGCTCAGTGGATAAAGTGATTGCTGACTAAGCAGGAGAATATGAATTTGAATCTGCAGAAATGCTATAAAATCAGATACTGTGATTTATGTCTGTCATTTGAACAAAGAGTCTGTCTTATACACTGACAAACAGGAAGCACTGATTTGACAGTTTTGACAGTGAGGACTGACACTCTAGGTTGTCTTCTGACCTCCACATCCATGCCTGCACATGGGGCTGCACACACACAGACACACACACACACACACAGAGACAGACAGACAGACAGACACACACACCCAGAGAGAGAGAGAGAGAAAGAAACACATACATACACACACACACACACACACACAGAGAGAGAGAGAGACAGACAGACAGACACACACACCCAGAGAGAGAGAGAGAGAAAGAAACACATACACACACAGAGAGAGAGAGAGAGAGAAAGAGAGAGAGAGAGTGAGAGAGAGAAACACATACACACAGACACACACACACACACACATATACCACAAAGATAAAAAATCATATTATACTATGTCAGTTTTGAAAAAAGTGTAGTCTTTTGGCTGTTTTCTTTCAGTAACTGACACGTGCATTAGGTACTCTACAAAGCCTAGAGTGGAGAGATATTCTCTCTCTCTCTCTCTCTCTCTCTCTCTCTCTCTCTCTCTCTCTCTCTCTCCTTCTCAGTCCTATTTCTCCTCCTCTTCATCCCTCCTCCTCCTCTTTTGCTGCTTTTGCTTTTCCTGACCCTCCTCCTCCTTTCCCTTTCCTCTTTTTCCTCTCCTTCATTTCTCTTCCCCTTCCTTTCCCCCTTCTCCTCATCTCTTTCTCCCTTCTCTTTCTTCTTGATTCTTTCAAGAACACTGTAAAAATGCTATCCTTACCCTTGTTTTGGCAAGAAAGACACTATAGAACAAAACACTAAAATAGAGCTTGAGAGATCACTCATTGGGTAAAGGTGCTTGCTCCCAAGCCTGACAACCTGAGTTTGATCCTTGGCACCCACATGTTAGAGAGAACAGATTCCTGCAAGCTGTCTTTTGACTTCCCCCAACATGTCACGACAAAAGCACACATGTGGCACACACGCACACACACACACACACACACACACAGACACACGCACACACACATACACACAGGCACACACACACACATTTTTCATTAAAGATTAAAATCCAATTAAAATGGCTTGCTCTAAATCATGTACCCAACAAGGGAAATGGGATCAAATCTCTGCATAATTCGAGCCCCTGTCCAGCCATTCTTTCTAATTGTTATTTCCTAGTCATCATTCTAAATGGTAGCAGCACAAATGACAAATGATTAAACTCCTAAGCCAGTGGTTCTCAACCTTCCTAATCCTGTGACCCTTTAATACAGTTCCTCATGTTGTGGAGATCTCTCCAACCATAAAATTACTTCATTGCTATAATTTAGCTACTGTTATGATTCATATTGTAAATTTCTGATATACAATCCCAAAGAAGCTGAGAACCACTGTCTTAAGTTCTTACTTGGGTCAAAGTCTTGGTCTCCACTGAGAAGAATTTTAACCCTTTAAAGCACCACAGAACTCTATGAAGATGCTTTTTTTTACCATCACAACATCACAGTGGAGGTCAGGATTGAGAAATAACATACTCAAGACAGAGGGGAGGGAGGAGGGCTGGTTTACAAACTTCATAAAACTGAACTTCCGTGTCTTGACATCTTAGGTGTCAGCAGTGAGTGAATGAGTGCAGAAACTGTGGTGTATAGAGACGCTGGAGTTTTAATCAGCCATAGAGGAAAGTGAAGTCATGATTGCCGAAGAAAGGTTGGCAATGGAGAGCATCATGTGAGGTGAAGTCAGTTTGGATGCTTTCTCTCATAAATCTAAAGAAGGATACCGTAGGAGAGAAGTAGAGAGGAGAATCAATGACAACAAATTTTGTGTTAAAACTGCCATAATGAAACTGAATACTAAAGATGTGAAAAAAGCCAAGAGGCAATTATTTCATAGATCTAATAGGTGACCACTGTGTCTTCCCCATTCTCTAGCAGATGGCTCCACACCCGTGCACATCTGAGCACCACTAACTGGACTTTAGAGGAACATGAAGTTGAGAGGATGGTGTGTTGCGTGGGTTGCAGGGAGAGGGTAGGGTAGATATGATCAAGACATTATATTCATGTGTTAAATTAAAAAATAAAAAGAACTAAATTATCTACTCTGTATAAGTAGATTTTTTTTTGTTTTAAGAAACAGTGTTTCTCTGTAGCTTTAGAGCCTATTCTGGAACTAGCTCTAATAGACAAGGCTCGCTTCGAACTCACAGAGATCTACCTGCCTCTGCCTCCTAGGTGTTTGGATTAAAGACATGCGTCACCACTGCCAAGTGGTAGATAATTTTCCTTGGAGCTCAAGATTAAAAATAAAATAAGAAAGTAACAGGACTATTATGGATCTGGACAGGAAAAGAAGTTGTTGTGGGAAGGTGGTAGTAGGGAGGAGGACTATTATTGAAGTATATTATATTCACACAAGGAAATGCAATGCCAAGCCCAGTGCTTTAGATATTAACTTCTAATAAAGTTAATCAAATTTTAAAATTCTATATTATTTCTGCCATTCCTTAATACATTTTAGAAATGAGGTTTGGTCAAATTTCCACTTTATGGGTTTAAATACTGACTTGTAAAAACTATTAAGAACTCGATAATTGTTTTGGTCAAATTTTCATAAAAATGATACTCTTTCCCTGAACCTTCATGGTAGAAGCCTTCCTCTCTCTCTCTCTCTGTCTCTCCCTCTGTCTCCCTGTGTCTCTCTGTCTCTCTTTCTTTGTCTCTGTCTCTTTCTGTGTCTCTCTCTGTCTCTCTCCCATGTGTGTGAGTGTGTGTGTGTGTGTGTGTGTGTGTGTGTGTGTGTGTGTGTGTGTGTGTAGGACTGGGGACCTGACCCAAGGCTTGTACATGCTAGGCTGGTTGTCTCCCACTAAGCTGTATCTTCAGTCCCTGAAGACCGTCAGAAAAGATACCCTGTCTCATCACCTCCGATGACTAGGCTTCGTCTTAGACAGGATCCCTCCATATCAGAACAGCAACATGGGACTGCTTTTGCCTGCTGCTGAACATGGGCGTCCCTTTATTTTGGGTATTTATCTGGACTGTCTGCGAAGGGGTTCCATTTGCTGTTGCAAAAGGAGTCTTCATCCTCCAGTTTCGGGACAGATGCCAAAGCTCTGAAGCATCTGGCAGCAACTTCCCTGCCAAGAATTTCTGTTGTGCTCCCTTCCCCTTTGTTGCTATCCCCCTCCATGCTTCTCTGGCTCTGTCTTTGTGTTTTATTCTGTTCCCCTTGCATAGCAACCCCACTCACTGTTCAACTCTTCTATAAATCTCTTTCTGGGCAGCCCTTCCTTTCTAACAGATCGAAATGTGGCAAAGCACTCCACAAAAATCATACAAATATCTACCAGTGCCTCAGCACATCGGGAGAAACAGAAGACCCACCCGATTCCATCTCAGTTTTGTAAATACGAACCACTCAGTTGCTGTGTATAACCTTATTCTGTCTGCTCTCCAGAGGGATATAAGCCATGGTGTTTCCTAAATCTGTGCCCTGGGAAGGCTACCAACTCTCTTCAAGCATCACCTGTATGTTTTTCAAAGTGCAGGATAGTCATCTACTCTGGCACAGTCATCTACTCTGCCTCAGAAGGAGGGAGACTCATCATGTTATTACAAGTCTTTATTTCAAGGCTTGACCTCATAAGTTAAATGGCTACAGGTTGTAAATCTTTTGTCTTAAATAAAATTCAGAGCTTTTTTTCTCAACAAGGCTACTGGCTAGAACTCTTCAGTAGTCATTAATTCTACTGCATTCCACAAATGCTTTTGAAGGAAGGCTTTGAACAGAGAGAGCAGGGCACAAGAGCTATGGATGCATTGCCACTAGAGAAGCTGAGTTTTTAGCATCAAGATGTTTGAAAACCTTGAACTCATATATTTTCAGGAACCTCTTCATCTATTTCAACACATTTTGTCTTCTCTGTAATGTAGGATCATTTCTTTTCTTTGAAATGGAGAGATTCCATAATAGTCTTCAATGCTTGCCCAGCTTCTCATCTTCAGGCTGATAGCTGAACCTCTGCTGAAAACAAGAGGCTGAAGTCACCTTGACAGGTTAGCTCTCCCTTGTAAGTGCATGATCTTTAAGAAGCCACCCGACACCTCCAGGTTGTCAGTCTCACTATCTCCACCCATATTGCATACATTTTCATATGAAGTTGTCATGAGCATTAAATCGCTATCTTTCAAGTATTTGGAGCTGGTACCTAATCAACAATTATGTGTTCTACACAATATTTTTTCTATAACAAAGTATATATACCTGTTTTTACATACATGTATTTCTAGCACTCTCAGGCTGGCTGAGGTGGGAGGACCACAAGTTTGAGGCCAGAATGATCTTGACTAAAGAAACAGCATATTCTTTCTGCTGTTCCTTGTATTGATTTTTAGATAAGGTCCAATATATCCCAAGTTGGCTTTGAACTTGCTACCTAGTGGAGGATGACCTGAGCTTTTGATCCCCCGCCTCTATTTCCTACGTACTGAGATGTCAAGTGTGTACCATCCTCCCTCTTCTAGTAGTTGCCTGGGTTCAAGCCCAGGGTGCCTGCTGGCATGTTAGGCAAACACTTGACCACCTGAGCCTTACCCTTGTTTTCACTTCTTCAAAGAATTTCTCTGGATCATCTCACCTACTGGTTGAAGGTAGATAAGTGCAGATCCTTTCTGGCCGATGCTGAATGTGGAGAAGGCTTTGGTGGTGGCCAGTAGAAACAGCTGGCCCTAAGGTGGTGACTTCAAGGATTGGAGCCTTTCAGTATGTCTTGGGAGAAGTCTTTGGTCTTGAATGCACACACACAGACACACACACACACATACACACACACACACACACACACACACACACACACACACACACACACACACACCTGGGTTTCTGCTCCTGAATGTCCCAGTCTCTCAGTTGGCTATACTGTGAGAGAAGGCAAAGGAACAAGTTTAAACCAGCTCTCTGGACCTGAGAGGATTCCCTGGTCCCTGTGGATTTAGAAGAAGTAAAGAAAGGAAAGCTTCAGAGAAGATGCAAGGTAAGGACCAACATCTGAAGCTGTCCTATTATTGCCACACACACGTTGCAGTGCATGCATGTGGACACACACACAAATATATGCACACAAACAAAGGAATTTTGTACCACATTTTACTTGTTTTTTTAATTAAATATACATATAAGTTGAGCTTAGTTGCATGGTAAAACATACAGGCTTGATAAATGGCTCAACTGTTAAAAGCATTCACTGCTCTTATAGAGGACTCAAGTTCAAGACCCAGCATCCATGCTGAGTGGCTCATAAATAACTGCTTGTAACTCCACTCCAGGGGACTCTGATGCCTATGAGTTCCGTGGGCACCTGCATTCCCATGCACATACCCCACATATAGGCATACAAGTGTATACATACTTAAAATAATAAAAATAGTTATTTAAAACATGACTTATCTCTTTTTACTGTCTCATATTTATCTTATAATTAAACTATTATTATATATAAGTACTATCCATAGGAATTTAAATTGATTCCCTCTTGTTGCAAATGATGACTCAGTTAACTTGTAATTTTTGTACAGTACCTATCTATCCTTGTAGACTCTCACAGGCTCATTTGATAAATATTTATGAACCAATTATCAATAAAAGTTACAGGGCAATGAAATATGCATGTGTGAGTGAATTTAAGCATATAAAAATGTGGGTGAGAAAATATGTGTATTTACTCAGGAGCTTTGACCATTTTCTCCTAGTGATTTTCCAAATATGGTCTCCGGGTTTTACTTAGCATTGAAAGGTTACTTGTGGTGGTTGGGTCATAAAGATTTGAGCCAAGGTGTGAGAGGTTCATGTACAGAAGATGATGGTCAAGGCCAGTGAAGGGTCTTCTTGAGCACAGTGTGGACCTCCTTATTCCTCAGGCAGTAGATGATGGGGTTGCAGAGGGGTGTGACCACCGTGTAGATGACGGACAGCACCTTGTTGAGGTCCATGGACTTGATGCGACTGGGACGGCAGTAGATGAAGAGAGCTGCTGAGTAGAAGATGTCCACCACCACCAGGTGGGAGGCGCAGGTGGAGAAGGCCTTGTGTCGGGCAGCAGCTGATGGCATTCGGAGAACAGCCATCCCAATGGCTGAATAGGAAGCCAAGGATACCAGGAGTGTCCCACAGAAGATGACAATGGCTGAGATGAAGTCTACCAGCTCTGTGAGGGCCACGTGGGTGCAGGACAGGTTGAGGAGAGGGGAAACATCACAGAAAAATTGGTTGAGGACATTGGGGCCACAGTAGCTCAGGCTTGCAATGCATTTTGTCTTTATTGCTGAGACCACCAGCCCACCGAGCCATGAAGACAAGGCTAAGCCCAGGCAGACCTGGGGCCTCATGAGCAGTGTGTAGTGCAGTGGGCGACAGATGGCCACATAGCGGTCATAGGCCATGGAGGCTAGGAGGGTGCACTCTGTGCAGATGAGGGAGACAAAGAAGAAGAGTTGGGTCATGCAAGTTACAAAGGAAATATGGTAGGGCCCCGTCCACAGCCCCATGAGCAGGGTGGGCATGGTGACGGACACATAGCACATCTCCAGGCAGCTGAGGTTGCCCAGGAAGAAGTACATGGGCTTGTGGAGCTCGCTGTGACTGCAGATGAGGTAGATGATGAGTGTGTTCTCCAGGAGCGTCAGCAGGTAGAGAGTCAGGAAGATGACAAACAGGGCATCCCTTATACCCAGCCTTGTGGGAAAGCCTAAAAGTACAAATTGCTGGACTCTGGTCATGTTGGCCAACTCAAGTGATGTCTCCATCTGTGGAGAGCAAATGACATTGTTCATAAACAAGCACAATGGCACAAGCTTAGGAGGATGCCCACATTTCCTGGATAAATTATTAGTGCTGGCAACTGTCCAGAAAGGTAGAGTGTTAGCCAATTTTTGAAAGAATCTTTAGCCTGGTTCCTACTTGTATTGGTTACTTTTCTTGTTGTTATGATGAAGCATCATGGCTAGGGCAAGTTAAGGAAGAAAGAGAGAACTCACTCTAGCTCATGGCTCTGGGGTGGGTGGGGAAGACTTTGTCATGGTAAGAAGCAGGCAAGGCAGCAGGAGTGGAAGCAGAGAGCATACATCCTCAATGGCAAGCTTGAAACAGACAACAGACTGCAAGTAGACTGGGGCTATGCACTCCCCAAGCCCACCCCCAGTGACGTACTTCCTCCAGCAAGGCCATTCCTCCTAAATTTTCCCAAAAAACATCACCAGCCAAGTATGATGAGGTCAAATACCTGACTCTATGCAAAATGTTTTTTCATTCTGTAGTAATGAGAAGGCGAGCGGGCTGCTTGTTGTCCCAGTTGTCTGGCTAGTTTAAGTCCCGAAATAATTACACAGAAACTGTATTTGTTTAAACTCTGCCTGGCCCATTAGTTCTAGCCTTTTATTGGTTAACTCTCACATCTTGATTAACCCATTTTCATTAATGTGTATTGCCACTTGACTGTGGCTTACTGGCATGAGTCTAAGCACCGTCCGTCTTGGCCAGGAGAATCATGGTGTCTGTCACATTTTTCTTCTCTCCAGCACTTTGTTATGTCTATTTTGTCTACCTAAGGGCTGCTCTATGAAAAGGCCAAGGCAGTCTCTTTATTTAAACAATGAAAGCAACAAAAATACAAAAGGACCTCCTACACCACATTCAAATCTTTATACAGATCCCCTAAATCTGTGAACACATACACACAGACACACACAGACACACACACAAACACACACAACACACACATACACATCACACACACACAATTGTAATTTTTGAAAGGGGGTTTGCAATATGACCAATGGGTAATTTGCTTTCTGCCAAGCCTGATGAACTCAGCTTACCCTCTGGGATTCATGTAATAGGAACGAGCCTGGAAAACTTTTGACCTTGTAGGAATAATGTCTCCATATAAAACAAGAAAGAGAAACATTTATTTGTTGTACTAAATGAAGCAATGAATGACAAGCTCTGTACCAAATAAGGAGCTAGATCACTTTTATATATGCTTTGTAAGAAATATCTTCTGTCTAGACTTTTTGTTTCTTTGTAGCTTTGGAGCCTGTCCAGGAACTCACTCTGTAGACCAGGCTGGCCTCGAACTCACAGAGACCTGCCTGTCTCTGCCTCCCAAGTACTGGGATTAAAGGTGTGTGCCACCACCGCCTGGCCCTTGATGGTTTTTAATTTTCTTTTTAAACTCCACACAGAAATTTAGTTATATCTATAAATCAAGAGTGGTACAAGAGTGTTAAATATTTTTTCTTCTAATAATATCGCTTTTCTCTTAGTGCGATTTTATTTTCTATTGTTATAGTTTGGAGCTTGGGAGATAGCTCAACCAGTAAATTGCTTATCATACAAGCATTAAGACCTGAGCTCAGTGCTAGAACATGGGCATTGATCATGCATGTTTGTAATCTCAGTTGTAAGGCGATGGCTACAGGGAGATTCTAGGGGCTCTTTGACTGGTCATACCATACTTGGCAAACTGCAGGCTGGTGAGCAACTGTGTCTGGAAAGCAGGTGGAGGTGTGTGTGAGAGATGGTTCAGTGATTAAGAGCACTCGCTCCTTTCCAAAGACCAATGTTGATGCCATTTATGCTGCTTTCTTCTTTCATTGTGTGCAAGATCCTTTGCAAGCAGCTAGCATCTTTGGTCTAGTGTCTCTCAGAGTCAGACAGCCCCATGACAACTGACACAATGTTTAGCAGAAAGTTTGAAAAATTGTGGAACGCATTTATTCTTTATTCTTCTTAGTTCTTTTGAATCTCTAAAATAAAAACCACTGTTTTAATTATAAAAAATAAAGCCTAGTTATTTTTCTGTTGCATTAGGAATGCACAAGACTCAAAGTGACAAACCTTTTGTTCCAAGTGACAGTCTGGAGTGAAATGAAATATGACTGTGCTTCAGCACTGGTTGAACTCCATTGTTCCCCGCCGTCACGCTCAAGACAGGAGCCTCAGCACTCTTCCACCTCAGAGACTTGCTTAGAGCAAAAAGGTTCTCCTTGGTGCATGGAACCATGCAGAAAATCAACTCAGTGACATTTACTGAGGTCCTTAGATATTATTCAGTGGCTTGGGATGCTGGTTTCTTGTAATAAACAGATAATGAATAAGTGAGTGAATTAAAAACAGAAGCAATTTCATACGAGGTAAACTATGGTGGTCCTGGAGGAGCAAAATGAAGGCTGATGAAGCCGAATGGTTAAAGAGATAACCCCTGAGCAGGGAGAACCAACTGACCACGAAAGCAAGTGAGCTAAGTGTGGTTTAATCAAGATGCTACAGAGCAGTGGGATGCTTCAGGGGTGGGAATCTTTCCCTTAGTCCCTCACAGGAATCTGCTCCCTCCCCTCTCAGATTCTCCATCTATTGAGCTTCTAGACTATTCTCTTCTTTGGGTGATGTGGTCCAGTCTTTCTATGGTGACTGCTCCTTGCCTTGTACATTAAAAGGTGCCATCAGTGGGAAAACAATGTTCATGGTTCCCTCTGACCCTTCTCACCTGGACTAATTTCAGACTGAAGATGTAAACACCTTCAGCCTCCAGATTTGAGCCCAGGACCCCTGTGGGATTGGGGGACCCTTGGATCCATTTTCATACTGATGAAAAAATGGGACAAAGTCTAGACTGATTCTAGGCTAACTTGAAGATGAGTTACACAGTAAAGCATTGATAAGTGTAGGGACTAATTTCATTCTTCAGAATACAGTCTCTCTCTCTCTCTCTCTCTCTCTCTCTCTCTCTCTCTCTCCCTCTCCAACAATGAAAGAAAAAGAGGCTGTGAATTTGAAAGAGAGCGCAAGGGGAGGGGTGGTCAGGTGATACATGGTAAAGTGATTTGAGGGATGAAATGGAAATGATGTAATTATGATCTCAAAAAATATTAAAAATTTACTAATCAATTTATGAACACATAAGTTGTTCCCTTTTCTGGAATTAGTGGATAGTGATGAAATAACCATTAAGCTGTGAATTAAAAACAAACCAGGCTTTTTGGTTCATGCTTGAAGCCACAGCAGTGGGAGGCAGAAACAGGCAGATCCCTGGGGTTGCTTGGCTGGATGACCTAAACTTATTGGCAAGCTCTAGGCCAGTGAGAGATCCTGCTGCTTTTTTTCTCTTTAGTTCTTGCAGAATTTACAATGCTCAAACATTGATTTAAACTAGTTAAAACTAGTGTGAACACGGATGTCCCCCACCCCCACATCTTCTTAAAATTGACACAAACTCTGCATTTGAATATTAGAGATAAAAAGGTGGGGTTTTTCTTGGTGGTTTACTCTCTCTTTTTCTTTCCTTTCCTTTCCTTTCCTTCTTTCCTTCCTTCCTTTCTTTTTTTTTTTGAGACAGGGTTTCTCTGTGTAGTCCTGACTGTCCTGAAACTCCCAGAGACCCACCTGCCTCTGCTTCTGGAGTGCTGTGATTAAAGGTGAACGCCGCCATTGCCCAGCCTTACTCTGCTATTTTTAAAGATTTATTTTAATTTTAATTGTGTGCATATGTACGTGTTTGTGTGAGGGTATATGGTCTTGTGAGTGCAGGTGCCCATAGAGCCCAGAGACATTGGCCCTCTGGAGCTGGAGTTACAGGTGGTTGTGTGCCATCCAGTGTGGATGTTGGGACCCGAACTTGAGTCCCCTTTGGGAGCAGTGCATGCTCTTGACCCCTAAGCTAACTCTGCAGTTCACACTAGCTTTCAAAATCACTAATTTTAGTTACTGTTCGGGGTGTGTGTATGTGTGGGCATGAGCGGAAGTCAGAGTCTGTTCTTTCCTCCACTGTGTGGTTCCTAGGAATTAAACTTAAGTCATCAGCCTTGATGGCAAGTGCCTTTACCCATAAAGACATCTCGTCAGCCTTTAGCTGTATTTATTCTTTGAGAATTTCATACATTTATACAATATGTTTTGAAAAGAATGGGCCAGAGGCAGCAGATGAGTCTTTGGGACACGGCGGGCAGCTGTACATGGGAACTCAGTGGGGTTGGGACAGAATGCCTGAGGCCTGTCTGTGTAAGCCCAAGCTGGGCGAATTCCCAACTGGAAGAGGAGAGCTGGGCACGAAGTCTCACCTCAGGAGAGGTGCTGTTGGCAACTGATAGCATCTGAGAAAGGGGGAGCCAGTTTTTGTTAAGAATACAGGTCCTGGGGTACTACAGTAGAAGGCCACACACACGCACACACGCACACACACACACACACACACAAATGCGTGGGTGAAACAAATTAGACTTAATTGGTGTAAATACATAAGAGGGGAGTAAAAGGGACACAGAACTGTGTGGGTAGGAAAGTCAGGGTAGACCTGGGAGGAGCTGGAGGAAGGGTGAATAGGATTAAAACATTCTGTGAAATTCTCAAGGGACCAGTACAAATTTTCAAAAATTAAACAAATTGACTTTAGATGAATGGAGTTCTCAAAAGAAGAAATACAAATGGCCAGAAAATATTTTTTTTTTAAAACGCTCAACATTCTCAGTGATCAGGGGAATGTTAACTA
Organism: Ondatra zibethicus; assembly: GCA_004026605.1. NCBI lineage: Eukaryota > Metazoa > Chordata > Mammalia > Rodentia > Cricetidae > Ondatra > Ondatra zibethicus. The sequence continues at coordinate 2,170 of PVIU01016241.1, read as the reverse complement.
AAGTACTTTGAGATTTCATCTTATCCCAATCAGAATGGCTAAGACTTTAAAATTTTTTTTTACAACAAATGCTGACTTAGCGGTGAGGAAAGAGGAATGCTCATTCACTTTGGTGAATGTGCAAACTAGTAAGACTCTTAAAAAATTTTTTTACTACAGTCGGGCAGTGGTGGTTTATGGCCTTAATCCCAGAACTTGGGAGGCAGAGGCAGGCGGATCTCTGTGAGTTCGAGGCCAGCCTAGTCTACAACGTGAATTCCAGGAGAGTCAGGAACTGTTAGACTGAGGAAACCCTGTCTTGAAAAAAAAGCAAAATAAAAGTTATGTTTTGTTTGTTTGTTTTTACAACAAATGGTGTCATGCAGTGAGGAAAGAGAAACCTTTACTCGTTACTGGTGAACATGTAAACCAGTGCAGCTGCAGCTACTATGAAATCAATATGGAGGTTCCTCAAAAGGAGAAAAGCAGACAGATCATAAGACACAGTCACGCTACTCCCTAGTGTTTTCACAAGGACTCCACATCCTACTACAGAGACACTCGCTCATCCAGGTTGCTCTACTCACAATAGCCAAGAAAAGGTTTTGAGACAGATCCTCTTGGGAGTCTGAGGAGCAGGAACTGTGAGGAATATGGGGCATGCGAGGTTTGTTACAACCTTTATTCTTGTTACAGAGAATCAGTTTCTCAAGGTTCCAAATTTGGAAACATTGGGGAACATTTGATCTTAAAGACATGGGCCAAGCATAAAGGTCATGAGCTAAGTGGGTCCTAGAGACATAGGAGTGCTGAGTGCATGACTTCATACAAAGTATGAAGTTGAGGTTCTGATGTAAATCTAGCAGTCCACAGTTTCCAGGCACCAAATCTCTTATTCCAAATAGTATCTCCTGGCTATTATGCAATCATTTTTCCTTTGCCCTTGAACCAAATGTTCCCAAGTCCATCTGCATTCCATGACAAATGATATGAGTTTGAATTTTGCCACCATCTTTCAACAGTTTTCAAATCTACAATAGGTACATTGTCACTTTTCCTCATGCAATTATTGAGGAGATTATATTGCAAAGCATGGCCACATGGGTGGTAGCTATCATTCACATTTTTATCAAAGTTCACATCAGCGTCCACTGGGGTTGAATGGATCTCTTTTTCTCCAATCGCGGTCCCTTCTCCAACTGAGCACTAGCCTGATCTGAAGCAGCTGTTGTTTATTTCTTTATGAAAACGAGCTTCTCGGGAAACTGAGTTTGAATTCTAGTGGCAATCTTAAACACGAACACTGACCCGATGAGCTTCTGGAGCCTTGAGTAGAGTTGCCTTCAGTGTTTACGAAGGGCACCTTCAGTGCTGGAGAGATAGCTTAGGCTGTAGTGACATCCATACACGTGTGAGGCCCTGAGCTCAGATCCAATCATCTGTGTACAAACTGGGTGTGGTGGCATGCACCTGTAACCCTAGCCCTGGGAGTGGAGCATAGAGGACGAATGTCTGGAGCTTCCCTGTCAGACTATCCAATTGGTCATCTCCACATTCAGCTAGAGAACTTGTCTTAAAACTCAAGGTAGAGAGAAATAGAAAGAGACACTTGACATGGCTTCAGACTTGTACAAAACGCATCTAGCACACACAAACACACCCATGAACACACACATACATACACATGCCCATACACACATGCATACACTTGCACATACACACACACACATGTGCACACACACTTGCACATTTCTAAGGTTGATTACTGGGTGAGGGATACTCTACATTCTCAAGAACACATGCATGGCCTCCTCCTCCCATGTTTCTTCCCCTCCAATGAGATTCTTTACACCCTACTCTGCCAGAATCTGACTTGTATCAACTCCACACTCTCCTCTTGCATGTTTCCTTTTTGTGGCTATATAATCTGATTGATGACCCAGAAGTATTTATATTTCCATAGATGAGCATTAGAAGTACTGCAAATATACCACAGCACCCTGAGTCCAAGAACTAGAACATGGAAAAGCTGATTCAACTGGAGATACATGTGTGAGCCCTGTGCTGTCTTTCAGCAGTTCCTCTATGCAGTAAGGAGATACAGTGATGAGACACGATTCTACTCCCTGGAGGAGATGGAACCATGATGCTCTCTATGTACTTTCTTGAACTCAATGCTCTATCTTTTTTT
>PVIU01016240.1:0-45612 GCA_004026605.1 Ondatra zibethicus | reverse complement strand
GTTAGGAAGTTAGGACCGTGAGGGGCTGGTCCACCTACTGAGACAGTGTGCCTGAACTAATGGGAGCACACCAATCCACCTGGACTGGGACTGAATGAGCATATGATCAAACCAGACTCTCTGAATGTGGCGGCGAAAGTTGGCAGATGGAGAACCCATCAACAATGACACCAGGACCTATTTCTTCTGCATGTATTATTTTTTTGAGAACCGAGTCTTTTTGAATGCACTCCTTCCTAGGCTGGGAGGGAGGGGGGAGGGCCTTGGACTTCCAACAGGGCAGGGCACCATGCCCTCTTTCAAGGAAGAAGGGGGAGGGAGGAGGGGTGGGGGGTAGTGGGAGGGGATCGGGAGAAGGGGAAGAAAGGTAAAAATTTTATTTCTTTAATTATGTTCTTGAATGGAAAAAATAAAACAAAACAATGTATGGAAAAAAAAATAAAATACCCATGCTGTAACAGGAAGAAATAACCTTCCCATAAGGAAGCTCAGGAAAACCCTACCTCCATTTTCCTCCCTTTCAGATGGTATTGAGGAGGGGCAATTGTGATACTTTTTTCTTCTTGAAGTTAGTGTCACCAGAGCCACAGGAGATGAGGTCCAAGCTGATGACGACAGAGGGCTACTTCCTCAAGTGCCGCCAAACCTGCTACTGCCTGAAAAATCTAAGTGTCATGAGTGTCCTATCCCAGAAACACAGACAAAAACATTTGTGTCTTTCCACAAGATCTTCATTTATTGAATAGCAAAAATTCAGAGTTTTGTAGTTTCAACGACAGCTATTTGCCAAATGTTCATGTTTTCCTTAGTAATCCTGACTGAGGCTTATCTTCTAATCTTATCTTCTACTCTCAGATTATACAATAAATATATCTATATATACCTCAATTACAGTATGTCTGCAAAGAGAAGTGTGCAACAACAGAGTTCAGAAGGTTTTATTGGTATGATAGAAATGTAGTTTGTTTTGATGCTACAATAAACGCCCGAGCTCTAGGAAAGGTGTTGGAGCCAGCTGTTGGGAGTGCCACTGTTTAAATAGGAAGCTATAGGAGTGAGATCAGATGTAGGGGAGAAAGAGTGGGATCTAGGCCCAGATGAAGGAATGGATGGATGGTCCAGATGGGAGACTAGAAGGTGGGCAGTTGGGGTTGAGTAAACCGCATCAACAGTGGTGACTCAGCTGAGTTGAAGCCTCAGAGACAGTCAGAGGAGTTCTTTGCCTATCAGCTCTGGCCCCTAGAATGGTCAGATGAGATTTGTGGGGGTTGTTGCCATCACAGCACTAGATATCTGTCTCCAAGTCCAGGTGAGGAAGTTACACTCTTTTCTTAGTTTTATGTGTCCAATAGTTCTTCCACCTGGTTTCCTGATATGATTGTATCAATCCCATGTGCTGTTAGTTTCAATTTACCCTGATAAGTTCATAGGATGGCAATCTTTCTACTCCAAGCTATAAGCCATTTGCCAGTGCTGTGTTCGTGTGTCCACGCTGGTGCAGGCATTTCCCATCCTCACAATGGAGTTGAAAGCTGCTTGTACAGTGTAGAGCAAGGTTTAAAAAGCAAAACAAAATTACCCAACAACTTTTACAGAAGATGAAGGAGTTAAGAGTACGACCGCTGGGATTAAAGGTGTGTGTCACCACTGCCTGGCTCTGACCTTAGGTTCTTAGGTTTCTTTTCTTTTCTGTTCTCCTCCTCCCTCTGCCACTCACTCACTCTGTAGACCAGGCTGGCCTTGAACTCACAGAGAGCCGCCTGTGTCTGCCTCTCGAGGGCTGAGATTAAAGGTGTGCGCCACTGCAGTGCGGCTTACCTTAGGTTTCTAACTATCCAAAAACTGGCTATCACAAATAATTGCAACATAAACATGTTAGTTATCCTTATCACACCTCTCCGACCAACTTTTTGTTTTTAAACTTCTATCTGTGGATTTCATTACCTTCTGTGGTCTTTTTGTTTTGTTTCCTGAGACAAGATTTCTCTGTGTAACCTTGGCTGTCCTGGAACTCGCTTTGTAGACCAGGTTGTCCTAGAACTCACAAAGATCCTCCTACCTCTGCCTCCCAAGTGCTGGGATTAAGGGCGTGCGCCGCCACCACCCGGCACGTACTGCAGTCTTCTACAGGAAGGTAACTGCCACCATTACGGAGATACCCTTACTACATGGACAAGTGGACACTCTCTTAAAGGTTTCTGCACCAGCTGAAGGGTCGCCTGCGGGTGGAGTGGGAAGCAACCCCTCTACTCGTCAGCAGCTCCCCAAGGCTCACGCTGCAGCTAGCTTTGCTTATCCTACTTTCCCCTCGGCGCGCCTGACTCTACAGTGCGGTCTTGCCCGGGCCTCGCCATTGCGCCACAGTATCCAGAAGAGAGGCGCAACTCCCTGCCCTGTCCAGCTAATCGCTCCATTTCCTCCTCCCAGGAGCCTTCCTACCGCCCGCCCTCCTCCAGTCGCATCACAGGAAGCGCGCCTCCGCCGACGTCAAGACGTCTGCCTCCGCCCCGGCGCACCGTACGCAGCAGGCGCTGGGGGGGGTTAGGGGGTAGCGCGCCGCTCTGGGCGCACTCCGGTTGGAGAGCGTGGGCACGGCCGGGAGCGGATTCCCGGATGTCGGCCTCCCGCAAGCCCCGCCCCGCCCCGCCCCGCGCTCGCTCCGCCCTCTGCGCGCCCTGTTCCGTGCCTTGAGGTTGCGGTCAGCAGCGAGCCGCTGCAGCGAGTCGGGGCCGTCCGTGTGAGTGCGTGAGGCTGCCACCCTCTCCACCCTCCGACGCCTCTCCAGCCCGGACTCCGCCCGCCTCGCTCCGGGTCCAGGCCCCGTTGCACTCCAGCCGGCGCCGGACAGCCAGCCGCCGTCGCCGCGTCCCGCGGAACCCACAGCCGCCGCCCGCCGCCAGCGCCGCCCGCCGAGCAAGATGGTGAGAGCTGGGCTCCCGGGTCGGGCGAGGGAGGGCCCGGCGCGTTCTTCTCGGGAGAAAAGAACTGCGGATGCTGGGCTCGAGGTCCACGGCCGCCTGTGCGTCCCCGGGCCCTGCGCGCTCCCGGGCCTCTGCAAACTGCAAGGCCTTCGCAAGCCCCCCAGCTCCGGCTCGCCTCCGGGCCTCAGCGCGCCCCCGCCCCCTGCAAGAGCTGGACGTCTCCGTGCCCCCAGCCTTGCCACCCCCACCCTCCGTCGATCCGGAGGCCTCCGAGCGCCCCGAGCCTCGCCGCCCCCGGGCCTCCGATCGCCAGCAGCGCCGCCGCCCCCGGGCTCTTCAGCCTATGGGCCTCCGCGCAACCCCGACCCGCCGTCTCGCTCGGCCTTTGCTGAACCCCTGCCTCGTGGGTCTGGCCCCTCTCTCTCCTCCTCCACGTGGAGCCCACTTTCCACCCCCAGATTTCGGTTTCCAGGTTGTGGATTCTGAAATCCTGTGCAAATGATAGTGTGCGGCAAATGGCGCTTTATGTAAGACCCACTTCTCCAGAGTTGTGCTTCCTCCCACTCACTCTGCATTTTCCAGCAATGAGCCTTGGCAGGAATCCTTCCACTTTCTTGCCTTCGTTCGTTTTCGTATTTATCTCGCTGCTGTATGCAACTTAAGGGGCTTTCTTTCGCGGTTGCTTTTCTCTGCATTGGTGGACATGAAAGGGCCAGCGTGTATATTCGTTTAGACACGGAGCATCTCGGCCCTAGAGAAATACTTATACTGTTAATGTCTTCTTGGTGTTTTTTTTTTTCTTTTTTAATTTTGTTACCTCTGTTTGTCCGGTGCTTGGGGCAGTCGTTTTCGAGCCATGGCGATTTAAATTTTCCTTTGCTTACTTTCACATTAATCCCTAGGTGGAATTCACCATGTAGTGTTTCTGGCTGACGCTAGGGGTGTGCCTCTTGCCTGTCACCAACAGCCAAGAAATCTATGACGCCTTTAGCTTGTTACCTTACTGGTTCTGTAGCTCCGCTTGGCCCTTGTTTCCTCTTTGTAATCAAGAATTGTGTTCGCAGAAGAACGTAGCCGCACTGCACGTATGTGTTCTGTTATCCAAACACGACATTGGATTGTAACACTTTGTGTAAAAGTCTTTGAATACTTAAAGAATTTCAGACCGACTTGGGGGCTCTTGCCCCTTTTAATTGTACGATATGATCCCTTTTATGTAAGATTTAAATGATTCAAATGCGGGTCAGAGAAGAGATTGTTTATTGTAATTGAAAATCAGTTAGGGGGTCGAGATGAGAGAAAGTGAAGTTAAAATAGTCAAGTAAGAGCCAGCTCTTATTTAAAGTTCAGGCATCGTTAAGACCCATGATAGGAGCAGCTTCAATGATTGCATATGGGTATGTAGAAGAATTTTTTTTATTAATTTGGGAAGCTGTTTAGATGACTTGGGTCTTTGAAGGTTACAAAACTTAGGCTTTTCCAGACCCTTATAGAATATTTAGAAAGATCATATCCATTCATAATACAGTTGTCGTAGTTTGAAGTTAGGAATTTTTCTTTATATATATATATATATATATATATATATATATATATATGTACACACACACACACACACACACAAACATATATTGGTTTGAGTCTGTTTTTCTTTCTGTAGCCTAGGCTGAGCTGCAGCTCATTGCTGGCCTGCTTCAGAATTCTTGTCTCTTGAGTTGTGTACCATCACCCTATGGCAGAGGAGCAGATGAAAGGGCCCAGTTGTTTCTCTTCCCTTCTGAGGCCCATACTTCAAATGGACGCCTTAAGGCAGTTGTGTGGTTTATACTTTGTAACATCGATAAACCTGGCAAATGGGGCTATTTTATAGCAACAGAGTAACTGAAGCTAAGAAATACAACATGACTTGGGGTCTGACCACATACCTCAGCAGGTAAAAACGTGAACCACCTCACCCTGTGACTTTGGGGACTTTACTGGAACTTTGTGCACATTTATTTGCAGATCATTGGCCGCTGCGGTGATTTTTTTTTTAAAATAATAATTTTAATTTTAACTGCGTATATGTGGGAAGAAGGGTATGTGTGCAAGAGTCCAGGTGTTGTAGGAGGCCAGAAGAGGCTGCCAGATCCCTCCTGGATTCGGAGATATGCTCAGTAGTGGTCTCCCACATGGGTGCTGGGAACCAAACCCAGTTTCTCTGCAAGCACATTGTGTACTCTGAAGCATCGCGCCATCTCTCGGCTCTCTTTTTTTTTTTTTTTTTTAGTTTTTATTTTAGCTTGTATTGCTGGTACTGCAGATTAGAATTAGGCCTCTGCGTGTTGCTTATTCTTTACCCCAGCTGTTCCTGCAACCTGTTGACTCCTAAGTTCCTTAGTTCTCTGTGCCTCTCTCTGTTTTCGAGTCATTTGCAGTATTTTAAGATGCACTTTATAATAGTTACAGGTCGTTATTTCTCTGGTCTTTTCAGCTCCCTTTGAAACTTTCCCCCTTTGCCTTGTTCTCCATCAGTTCTGCCCTAACATAGGCCTGTCTTGCTGGGATCCTGATAGTATTGGTTTGGAAATAACAAGACCACATACGTAACTTGATTTGGCCATATGGAACACTGAGTAACTGAAAATATGTTGGGCTTCACAGTGATCTGGTTAGTATCCCAAGTGGAGCCTCCTTCAGAAAATCTCTGTAAGTCCTAGTGGGTGCCATGGAATTGTTACGTTTTCAGAATAGTTTTTATAGCTTTAATTTGTTATCACTGATCAAATTAGAAAGTCAAAGGGATTGAATTTCCTGTGGAATTTTGTGTGTGCTTGCTTGTGCACTTGTGCCCGTTCATATGCTTGTGGAGGCCAGAGGGAGATTTTGGGTGCCTTCCTCAGGGGCCCCTTATCCACCCCCCCTCCCAGACAGGCTCCCTCACTGAGCCCGGAGCTTCCTGATTGGTCTGTGTGGCAGTGAGCTCCAGGAACTCCTGTCTGTGTCCTCAGCACCAGCATTAGAGGTATGATTTATTACCACCTTTTTATACGAGTTCTAGGAGATCAGAACTCAGGCCCCAAGCTTGTGTGCCTACTGACTGCCCCCAGCCCTCTTAAGGCTCATTTCTGACAAGTGCTTTGTTTGCTGCTTTAAAAGCAGTTCATTTCAGCCTGGTTTAGTGGCGCACACCTTTTAGCCCAGCTCTTGGGAGCCAGAGTCAGGCTGATGTTCATGTGAGGACAGACTGGTCTACCTAGCAAGTTCCAGGCAGTTGGGCTATAGCTAACCCCACTTCCTCCACGAGTCAGTCTATCCCTGCCTTCATCCTATTTGAATTTCAAACTGTTAAGCATTGAGAACAATGTAGGTTAGATGTATTATAAGATCTGTGAGTACATTCAGATTATTTTTTATCTTTGGATTTGGGCATTATCTGCATCCCAGTGGGTACACGTACTGTGCCCTCAAGCTTTTTTTGTTTTGTTTTGTTTTTCGAGATAGGATTTCTCTGTGGCTTTGGAGCCTGTCCTGGAAGTAGCTCTGTGGACCAGGCTAGTCTCGAACTCACAGAGATCCGCCTGCCTCTGCCTCCCGAGTGCTGGGATTAAAGGCGTGCGCCACCACCGCCCGGCTGTGCCCCCAAGCTTCATGATGTGAGGTAGATCTCACACCCACATGGTGAGAGAACCGATACCTGAAATTTGTCTTTGGACTGGCAGTGCAGCTCCCACCCCACCGTACACATAAACAAAGTCAGTACTATGGATTTTGTTGTGGATATGTATATGAGCATTGTCATAAGCTTTAAGGCAATTTTAAATTTCAAAGAGCTTCATTATTTCTCAGTCACTTTTAGCTTTTTACTTAAAGTTTCCATTTTCACAAACTGTGTATGTGTGAATCTGTTTTATTGTCAATAGAGTTAAAATTGACTCAGGTTTGGAGGAGACAGTGTCTCCTCTTAGTAAGTTCCATCGTGGATGAGAAACTTAAAATGCATCAGGTGGGGGTTGGGGAGTTGGCTCAGAGGTCAAGAGCCCTGGCTGTCGTTCCGGAGGTCATGAGTTCAATTCCCATCAAGCACGTTGTGGCTCACAACCACCTGTAATGAGTGTAATGAGATCTAGTACCTTCTTCTGGTGTGCAAACATACATGCAGGCAGAACATTGTATACATAATAAAAAAATGACCTTTAAAAATTGTGTCAGGCTATGAAATACAGAAGCCAGCTAAAAATCAGTCAGCAATGAGAGGGGTGAGCAATATGGAAGAAGGAAGTATCTGTTACTGACAGGGAAGCAGGATGTGTATGTCTGGCTGTGCTAGGAGAAGTGAGGCTGACTGGACACGAGTCTGGGTAAAACAACAGGGATTCATTCATACCAACAGATATTTGGAGATGTGGTCTGTGGTCACTGCTTACGTTTGTCTTTGTTGTAGAAGATATTTTCTTGCCTCGTGTAAGAAGGAAACATAAGAAGTCAGTGGTTGTGAAATAGCTTGTGATGTATTGAAATAATATCAACAAAGCCTGACAGAAATTGAGCAAAGAACACAATGAATTGGAAACTAGAGAAAGCTTTGTGAAGTAGAGGATCGTGCTAGGTCTAAAGATGATTAGGCCTGCAGAAGGAGGATGAGAGGGCACCTAGGAGAAGGAGATATTTCATAGCCTGAAGGTGGGAAGGGAGAATCTATGTAGAGTAGGGATTCTCAAGTGTGGTTCTGAGACCAACAGGGCTGGTCATCGGGAGGCTTGGTGTGTCCGACCCTAGGTCAGCCTGGCAGGCGCCTAGAGCTTTAGTTATTATAGGTCTTCAGGTAATCATGTTGCTAAAGTTTGAGAGCCGCTGCTTAGAGACTGTTACTTATCTAAATTGTAGTTGGGTCTGATAATCTACTTAGCACTAACAACATAAACGTTGAAGAAATGATTGTTATCTCTAAGCAGAGTCAAAGTGGGTAAACCGATAGTGGTTATGGAGTATGGTGTGTGCTTTCAGCGAACTTAGGGTGCTGTAAGAGTGATTGGGGGGACGACAAGGAACTCAGATTAGAGTGGGAGTCATTAGCTTCCTGCAGAACTGTCTTACAAGGACTAACGGTCAGTTGGTGGGGGAAGGGGGCACACCATAGGACGCTATGTTCACAGTCGTGGAGTCGAGAACAAACGAGACCGTTCAGACATAGGAAGTGCAGATGGACCCTAACATTGGTTTCTCTCAGGATTCTTTAATTTTATAGGAGCATAGCGTGTTCAGTAGATACCATACTTTTATTAAGCATACATTAAACTGTAACAGTTATTTGTTTCACTCCATAGATAATATTCAACAAATTACACCAGACATTCACTTTATTATAAAATAGGCTTTGTGGTTTTGCTTGGCTGTACGCAGGCTAGGTTGGGTCACAGTGTTCAATAGATTAGATTGTTGAATGTGTTTTTGAGATTTATGATACTTTCACCTTAAGTGCACTAGGTTTATAAGTCAGTTAACCCCATGAAAAGCTGAGAAACAGCTGTGTTGAGCATGGCTATAGCGTAAGGGAGGGGAGAGATGTGAGAAAAGTTATACTAGATCTTTAGAGGTATGTCCTCTTAAATACATCTTAAACCATTGCTTTTAAGAATTTAAGTTGTGGGCTGGAGAGATGGCTCAGTGGTTAAGAGCACTGACTGCTCTTCCAGAGGTCCTGAGTTCAATTCCCAGCAACCACATGGTGGCTCACAGCCATCTTTAATAAGATCTGGTGCCCTCTTCTGGCATGCAAACATACATGGAAGGAATGTTGTATACATAATAAATAAATAAATCTTTAAACAAGAAAAAGAAAAAAAGAATTTAAGTTGTAATTCTTTTAGTGCATTGTTAGTTTGCTTGCACATAAGTCTGTTTGAGGGTGTCAGGTCCCCTGAAGCTGAAGTTATAGACTTCAGTTCTATAAGTAATAGTTTTGAGCTGCTATGTAGGTGCTGGGAATTGAACCCAGGTCCTCTGGAAGAGTAGCTAGTGTTTTTAACCTCTGAACCATCTCTCCAGCCCTAGTATGACATTTTTTAAGGAGAGATTACTTTCTAGTTATTTGGTTATTTTAATAAGTTATTCTAGGTGTGGGAATTAAGAAATACATAAAACTGAAGCAGCCACTGTGGTGGTCAAAATGGAGTTTGTTGAGGAAAGCTCACAGTAGAAGCTGCTTTTCCCAGGTAAGAAATGCCTGGCGAGCAAAGGTGTGTGCTGCCGGAAAGTGCAAGCCTGCCATCGGAGTTCATCCTGGTGGAAGGAGATCACCAACGCCGGAGCTGTCCTCTGGCTCCTCGTGTGCATGGTGGTGTGCACACACATATGTGAATAAAAATGAACTTTGAAAAGATAGGACTGCCATGATTCAGCTACACTGCTGTTGAGTGAGTACATGGCATAATCTGAGGCAGCGTGTTAGAGAGATTCTTACGTATGTTTACTCAGCATTTTTCACAGTAGTCAATATGCTGCCGGCCTGTGTGCTCATCAGCCGTGTGAGCAACAGAAGTGTGGCATGACACATAGTGACGTTTTACTTGGCCATGAAGGAGAATAGAGTTGTGTTATTTGCAGGGACGTGTGGGTAGAATTGGAGCTTATGTTAAACTGACAGCTCGTTTTAGATAAGTACGTTTCATACATGGAATAAAAATTTCAATCAGTGACTCCCAGCCTTCCTGTTGCTGCGATCCTTTAATACAGTTCTTCATGTTGTGGTGACTCCTCAGCCATAAAATTATTTCATTGCTACTTCATTACTATAGTTTTGCTACTGTTAGGATTCGTAATGTTGCCTACAGGTTGAGATCCCCTGGCTTAAATGACTGTGCGTTCATATAGATGGCATGGAAGTTAGAAGGGAGGCAGTTTGGGAGGAAGAGAATTGGTTAAGATGAATGAAATATGTGAGCAAGTATTGCAAAGATATTTCATGCAGCCTAAATAACAAGTATAAAATGACATAAAAGTAATTTTGCAGTAATTTATTTGAGAAGTGTGTGTCTTAGGGTTATGACAGCTGTGACGAAACACCATGACAAAAGTCAATTTGGGGAGGCTTATACTTCCACATCACTATTCCATCAGTGAAGAAGTCAGGGCAGGAACTCAAGCAGGGCAAAAGCGTGGGGGCAGGAGCTGATGCAGGGCTCCTTACTGGCTTGCTCCTCATGACTTGTTCAGCCTGCTTTCATACAGCACTCAGGACCACCAGTCCAGGAGTGACAATATCAGAACAGACTGGGCCCTCCCCCATCTACCAGTAATTGAGAAAATGTCTAAAGGCTTGGTTATAGAGCCCCATCTTATGGAGGCGTTTTCTCAGTTGAGACTCCCTCCTCTCAGATGTCTCCAGCTTTATCAGATTGTCATAAGCTAGCCAGCACAGGTAAGGACCTGAAAGAATACAGTGATAGTGAGGATGGAAAGGCAGGACTAGATGTCTATACATTTAGGCAAAAGACAGGGGCTGGGTCCTAGAGAATCCTGCCTTTGTGACTAGGTAGGTGGTATGTCTGTCAAATTCAAGGACATGTTTGAGTACCTTTTAGTGTTTAGCTCTGTGCTTGGGTTTTATGAGGGATGCTAGACCTCTCCTCAAGAAACTTAGTTTGCCCAGATACCTGTTTTATCTGTAGTGTTATCATTTGGTAATGTTTGTAATATTATGTTGCAGAATTCTAAGTTCTATAGGGCAAAGTGTGAAATACTAAATGCCTGCTGCTTCTTTTCTTTCAGTTTCATAATACATAATTTATACCCCCATTACCCTCCCTTATTCCCTTCTCCCTCCCACCAAGCCCCCTCTTTACAACAAGCCTCCTTCTCTCCCTCCTGCTCCCTCCTTGCCTTGCCTTCTGGTACATTTAATTAGGATTGCTTGCATAAGCATATGGGGGATACTTACTTGAGCACAGCCACTTAGCAGTGGCTGCACTGCTGAGGAATATATCTTCCTCTTGCCCATCTACCCTGAACTGCTTATAACTGCTCAGGGAGGGCTAGGGCTTTATATGTCCTTCTTTTGTTAACACAATCACCTTATTATTATTCTAATCTTAAATAAAGATTAGAAGCTGGGCTTGGTGACACACACCTTTAATCCCAGCACTCAGAAGTCAGAGGTAGAGAGATCTCTGAGTTCAAGACCAGCCTGCTCTACATAGTGAGTTCTAGGCCACAGGGTTATGTAGAGAGACCTTGTCTCAAAAAGGGGAGAAGGTTTGATAAAAATAACTTAAAGTGGGTGATGGGGGATATGTAAATTTTATGTGTGATTATAATTTTTTCTTTCCTAATACCAATAGAATTTCATCTCTCAGTCACGGTGAGTTTATCAGGGACCCTGGTGTGTGTTAGCTGTGCCTCTGGCTGGCTGCTGCTCTGCCTTTCCCATGTGTCTGCTTCTTATTTCACGTGCCTCACTTTGCAAGGTTTCAGTTCCTGAGTTACAACAGTGCTCAGTAGCTCAGGGTGGCTACTGTGTGTGTTTTCGTGAGGCTGAGTGACTTGTGGAGAAAAGCCTGCTACGGTTCTTGCTGTGTCCGTGAGAGTGTGCAGGCTTGGACCTCTTCCTCCTATAAAGCCACCAGTTCTGGTACAGGGATCCTGCTCTCATGCTTTCTCACAGGCTGTACTTTGAAATGTTAACACACTGCTTTGATGGCTAAGTTTCAACACAAGCACCTTCTTGAGGGGACATCTGTGTTCTAGCATTCTGCTCCCTTTCTCTTAGGCTCACCCTTCTTGTCCTAGAAGCCTTATCTGGTTAGCATCCATGCAGAGGTCCAAATCTGGAGTTGTATTTGAATCTGGTGTAAATGAGCACATCAGTCATCCCCAGCAAGTTAAATTCCTCTCTGAGCTGTGAAATTGAGTCACAGCCTTCTAGACACAGCGCTAGGTCCTACAGAACAGGCATGCCCATTCAAGCATTGCGGCTTTGATATTTCTTCCAAATGGCCTAGTTTATTGGATTTCAGTTCTGTCCAAATTCCATGAAATCCTAGAACATTTATGTGTTCCTTGTAACAAAGGTGGCTGTTGGCTCTGGTGTCGAGTACCTTTTCATTTGTGTTTCAGACCTCACCAGGTACATTTCTTCTTTAAGCCTTATTTTTGTTTGCAAGGCCCGAAGAGGGCCTCAGTTCCCCTGGGGCTGGGATGTGACCCATCTGTTGTTGCTGGGAACTGAACTTGGCTCTGTCAGCGTGCACGGTTGAGCCGTCTCGCCAGCCTTTCTTTGCATATTTCCACAGCATTGTAGTTAGGGCCTCTTAATCACTGAGGAGTTCGGAGCTTTCCTTACAGTGCTCTCCTGAGCCGTCACCTACAGTGGTGAGGTCAATCCATTTATGAAGGCAGGCTTCTCATCTGATATCTCTTTAAGGTCCTTTATAATACAATGACAGTTTCAGCCAGAGTTTAAGAGGGACATTCAGTCCATAGTGTTGTGTTCTACATTGCAGAAGTTTTCGTAGGTAGTGCTGGTCTAGAATGGTTTTGTGTCTCATTTGGATTCTGGCTCTGGTTTTTTCTTTCTCTTTTTTTAGCATTGTGATCCTAAATAAATGTCATAAGCACGTTAGACTTCTACCTAAAATAGAAAAACACCACTTCCAGTTGAGTCAGTCCACATTGTCTGGAAATCTAGTAGGGAGTCAATTAATATATTTGGCTATTCGTTCCTCTTTATATTGTGTGTGTGTGCCTTTCTGGAAACTTCAGAGTTCTGTTTTCTTGTGGCTTCTGTGACTAGTTCTTCTGCTTGTTGTCCTGCCACGCTGACCATTGTTAGTATTTGTTTTTAGCCTTTCCTCTGGGTTTGGTCCAAGACCCTTTTATATCACGTTCCCATTTTAAAGTGTCATTCATTACAAAGAGAAAAACTTCATTATAACCCGAAGAAGACTCCATAGCTATTTGCTGTTTTTTCTCATTAGAGAGGATCACTCTTCAATGGAAATGGTCTGGTCGTGCTTTTTTCTCCACTTCCCTACATTCTAAGCTATTAGGCAAATCACTCATGTTCAGTTCACACAGTACTTATTTCTGGAACACAGATTGGCTTAGTACTGTCTGTAGACAAGGAAATGAGTGACATTGTCAGTATAAAAATTAATCTTTTTATGGCCAGGCGGTGGTGGCGCACGCCTTTAATCCCAGCACATGGGAGGCTGAGGCAAGCAGATTTCTCTGTGAGTTTGAGGCTGGTCTGGTCTTTAAGAGCTAGTTCCAGGACAGGCACCAAAGCTACAGAGAAACCTTGTCTCGCAAAACCCCAAATAAATAAATTAATAAACTAATTAAATAATCTTTTTTCCCCACCAAGTAGTGGCAGCTGAATTGAGAGTATACTAATATGCATGAAAACAAACTGCCAAAGAATGTGGCGCCATGTCTGGTGCAAAAAAGCACAGAATCCTCTTCACTTAGGCTCCGTTGTGTCTGTGTCAGAAGCCTTGGCTGTGTACTTCCATGGATGCTACAGAGCTCTCCCGCGTTTCTTTACTTAGCTTAGGCCGTCCTCACGCCTCCAGCTGCTCATCTGTGCCTTTACAGAGCTGTTGGGTTATTATCCACACAATGGGAACTGTGTTTAGTACTTTAGCTATAGAATTAAATGTCTGCACCAAAGTCTACCTTCCTTAGGCCAAGTTTGCACCTTCTGGGACTAACCCAAGTACTACACATGCTAGGCAAGGACTATGACTGAGCTATATCTCCAGCTAGACCATGTCCGTCCATCCTTCCATCTCCTGCCCTGCCTCTCTCAACTACTTCCTTGCATTCCGTTTTTTGCGACAGGGTTTCCAGAGATCCACTTGCCTCTGCCTCCCATGTTATTTCCAATGCATAGTCTTATGAACTTGAAGTAACACTGGGGAGGCAGAGGCAGGTGGATCTCTCTGAGTTCGAGGCCAGCCTGGTCTACAAGTGCTAGTTCCAGGACAGACTCCAAAGCTACAGTGAAACCCTGTCTCGAAAAACTAAAAAGCAAACAAACAAACAAAAAGAACGTGAAGTAAAAAAGCTTTCAACGTTTGGGGGAAGTGGGGTAAAAGGTATTAATGTGTTATGATAACACAATATCCTATAATTTAGATCTGTTAAATGCCTCTTAATTCTTTTATCACATTGTACGGTCACAGTTTCCTCTTGTGTATTATTTCTGAAGTCAGTGTAGAGCTTTCAAGTTTTTACCTTTAGTTTCTTCTCTTATGTCTCCACTAGTTCTCTTTTGGAAAGAAAGTCTAATGTCTTTCTGCCTTCAATTAAAAGTTACTGCTGCGTCTTCTAGATCTAAACTTTAAACTCCTTTGTACGATATGTATGTCTGACCCACAGTTTCTTCCCGTTCTGATTCTTTAACCAAGTCAGGCTGTTTCTGAAATATCTCATCCCTTTTCACTTTTTGGTGCTTTGTTTGTAATCTTTTTCCCTGTCTGATTTGCCTTTCTCTTCGTTTAATAAATTCTATGCCAGGGTCATTTTGTGAAAAACTACTCAATTCCCCAGACAATTACATAGCCTTCAAGGTGTGTATTAGGCACACTGGGAAAGTGAGCCCCAGAGGAAGGTATTATTGATTCTGAAAGTTAGAGAAGTGTTCTGCTTAAAGATCATTACATATTTAAATAGGGAGTTATGTGTAAGATTGTTATTTTTATTTATAAGTAGTAGTAAATTTTTTCATTTTTTAGGAAACTCAAAATATGAATAGTGATTGTTTTCCATTTAAACTAATTTTGCTTTTTCTGAACAGTTTAGAAACAATTGTTGAACTGAGAGTATAATTCTAAATTTTTGATTTCATTGAGCAAACACTTAATTTTCACTTACTACATACAGCAAGCATTGCCAGACACAAAGATGGGGGTGGGGAGCGGCGGAGATATTCATAGCATAGAGGAGTCCGATGCCTAGAATGAAGAAGTATTAAGTATGCTATAACAAGTGCCGCTGTAGGGTCTGGCAGAAGATGTTTCTGCTTGCCCAGTTTGAACTTTATTTTGTTACATTGATTCTAGTCACAATTCCCATGGAGTGTATAAAGTCAAGAAGTCTTAAGAGCTGAAACTCTTAAAGTATGAAGTAAGAGTAACACTTCATACTGTTACATAGTTTTGAGTTTCAGGTGATACTCTAACGTACCTGTGCTTTAGAGCCTTGGCCTTGGGTTTTTTTTTCACCCTCCCTTTATAGCTGTAAAATGCCCACTTGATTTACAGGTGTGGGTACTTGCCCGTGCGGGTGTATGTGTGTGTGTGTTTTCGTGTTTGTGCGTGAGCCTGCCTGCCTGCCTGCCTGTATCTTAGTTATTTTTTCTGGTGCTCTGATGAAATACCTCAGCAGAGTCACCTTTAGGGAGAGCGGGTCCTTTTTGGCTCACAGGCACAGTCCGTCTTGGAGGACTCAAGGCACAGGAGGTTATTCAGGGAGAAGAGAGTGGTAAGTGTGCTCAGCTAGCTTCTTCCTTTATGTCACCTGGGACACAAACCTAGGAAACAGTGGCGATGTCACATACTTTGTGTGTGTGTGTGTGTGGTGGTGGGGTCTTTCCAAGTCACTTAATCTAATCAACGTAATTCTTCACAGGTGCTCACCAAAGGCTTGTCTCCTAGGCAATTCAGGCCCTGTCAAGTTAACAGTCAACACCAGCATTCAAAGTGTGTGTGTGTGTGTGTGTGTGTGTGTGTGTGTAGCAAAGTGTGGGTATATGTGCACATGTGCAGGCCGGAGGTTGACAATGCATGCTTGCCTGAATTGTTGTCCAGGTTAGATATCGAGACCTGGGGTCTCTCAGTAGAAGAACCTAGAGGTTCTTTATTTGACTAGTCAAGCTAGCCAGCTTGCTAGGGATACCTCCTCTTCTCCCCTCCCCAGTCTGGTTGCTATGCCCACCAAGTATGTGAATAGTAGGAATCTGAACTGCAATCCTCACACTGGGGCAGCAAGAGCTTTTTACTCCCTGAGGCATCTGTTCAGTCCACATAATCTGTTTTATCTCTGTGCAGCCCTGTTTCTGCTCAGTACAGTGATTATTAAAGTAGAAAATGTATCGATGGGTATTTTTGTTTAAAAGTATCAAAGTGGCTTCAACAATAAGGAATGTATTGTTTCACAGAATAAGAAAGTCAGAGCCAGAGAGTTATGGGGTGGTTTAACAGTTTGCCACTTTGGATTGCATAAACCATGTTTCCTATGCTCTCCCTGCCAGGAGAGGACCCCTACTACCTCAGACACTGACAGAAGTGTGAGGGAAATGATTTCCTCCACTGTCTTTTGTGTTAGAGAGTTAAATCTTTGCTGCATGTCTCATAGTGGGCTTTTTTTCTTAGGTCTCTCTTTTCTCCCTGGCTCTTCTACACAAGAAAAAGACCCAGTTCATTATTCTGAGGGTTCAGTTCTTGTAACATAGTCCTAGCTTACTTTCTGTCACCAAAGGCTAGGCCTTGAAAGAACAGCTACCTCTTTAATACTAGATGTTCTGAACGAAGCTCACTGATTACTGGTGAGCTAATCAGTAGTGAAAACTGTCTGACTTTCAATATCTTACTGTATTTTGTCTCTCTCGGGCTTTTAGCTGTCCATTCCCATGTGGTCAGACTCATCATTAAAATGCTGGAAACAAAAAGATCGGTGTTGTAGAATATTATTTTAAGGTGTGTTACTTTTGTTTATGCTTTAGAGCATTTGTTTAATGATGTGAAGATGTGTTTGATTGAATAAAACTCACTTGCGGTCAGGAGGCTGAGGAGTGGAAGTGGTGGGAGGAGCCGGGTGGAGAAGGTTTTTAAGGAGGGCGAGGAGGCTGAGGTGGGCTTCTGGGAAAAGACACAAGGAGAGGAGGTGAGCTACTTGCTTGCTATTCAGCCTCTCTGGGAAGCAGAATTCCAC
Organism: Ondatra zibethicus; assembly: GCA_004026605.1. Taxonomy (NCBI): domain Eukaryota; kingdom Metazoa; phylum Chordata; class Mammalia; order Rodentia; family Cricetidae; genus Ondatra; species Ondatra zibethicus. Next base: position 28,780 of record PVIU01016240.1, on the reverse strand, counting down.
CTCAACCTTTGAATCTTTTTGAGTTCTTTAGAGGGACAGAGATTTAGTTAAGTTCCTTTGTAGTTTTGAAAGAATCAGTGCCTGAGGGAACAGAATTTCCTGACCAGGGCTGAGCAGAGTCGAAGTTGCAGATTCAGACAGCCATGGATTAAAAGGCAGCAACAATTTTAAAAAGAGAACAGAGATCAGTATGACAGGCATGTTAAAAGTTTGGTGGTGGGAGTGTAAATGCTATGGTTGTTTGGGAAACAGTCCATCAAATGCTAAACATAGGATCACTACGTGATCTGTGAATCCCATTTTATGGATGTTATCTTTATGTTCCTTAGCAAAGTGTTCTTACGGTGAATCGGTGTTCCATGAATCAGTATGACAGCTGAGCATGGTGGTGCATGTGTGCAATCTAAGCCCTTAGGAGGCTGGGCAGGTTTGTGGATTTGACGCCTACTTGATCAAGACCATCTCAGAAAACAACAACAGAAAGTCAGTATATTTCTTTTTGTTGCTGAACAATTTTGTTATATTGGATAGGTCATTTTTTATATAATTGGTTGGGCCTTCTCTCCTTTGCCTTTCATTCACATTATATGAATAAAAAAGCTGGTGGTCGGCCTTATTTGCCGTGGGCCATAGTTTGTTGGCTAGAAGTTGATTCTTCAGTCTCCTGCAAAGTAATTTTCTGTTGGATTACACTTCCCTTGATTTCTTCTGATGCCTTTTACTCCCTGCCTTCTGGATATCTCAAGCTTTTCATTCACAATGTCAGCGTCCGCCTTACGGTGTCCTAGCTTCGGCTGCCGCTGGGTGTAAGAGCCCTGAGCTACAGTGTGCGCCAGCCACCCCGTCCGTGTTTCAGCGCTTGTGACCATTAGGCAGCATGGTTTTGCACCACTTGGCCTTCTACTAGGACGTCGTTATTTTTTTATCTGTTGAAATAGCTTCACATTCCTCCTGTACAATGTATATACACTTTGTTTTGTGATATATTGGAACAAAGCTGAGATTTGTATTAAAGTTAGCACACAAAGTCTTAAATATAATTATGGCACTTTCAAACTGTTTTAGTGATTTTTTTTCTTCCTCCTTCATCTCCCACTCTTCTCTGCTACCCCTATCCCTATCCTCCTGTGCCCTCCCCTCCCTGTCCTTTTTCCTCTTTTTATATCACATGTGTCCTTTTCCTCTACTCTGCCCCCAGCACCCAAGGCTTCCACCTCACCCAGTTTTACCTTCTCTCGCTCTTTTTTTCTAGGTTTTTTTTTTCTTAGAACTTTACCCCATATCCATGTATACTTTACAGACTAGGATCTTCATATGAGAGATAACATGCCATTTTTCATTCTGAACTTTAGTTGCCTTGGTTAGTATTAACTATACTGTTCTGATCCATCCATTTGCCTGAACATACCATGATGTTATTTAGGTATATTAGTTATGTAAATATAAATAAATATACAGATATATGAAAAAATATGTCACATCTCATTGTCCATTCCTCTGAATGCAAAAGTGTCTCTGTGGTATTGTAGGGATACCTTTGGGGATATGCCGAGGAATGGTTTTCTGGGTCATATGATAGTTCTGTTTTTAATTTTTTGGAGCTGCCTTCATGCTGACCTCCTTAGCATTGTACTGGTTTGCCCTCTGCCAGCAGTGAATAAGGGTTGTTTCCTCACATCCTCGCCAACGTTTGTTAGCTTGCTTCATGCGAGCCGTTCTTCATGGGGTGAGGTGTTATTCTCAAAGTGATTTTAGTTTGCATTTCCCAGGTGAAGAAGGATGTTGGACAATTTAAAAAATATGTACTGGTCACTTGGGGGATTTTCTTTGTGGGTTTTCTTTTTTTGGCGGAGGGTTATTCTTTTAATTAGTACATTGTTGATTTGGTGTTTAGTTTTTGTGACCCTTTTAAAATTCTGGATGTTATTTACACAATGGAGTACTACACAGCAGAAAAAAATAATGACAGCTTGAATTTTGCAGGAAAATGGATGGAGCTAGAAAACATTATTTTGAGTGAGGTAACCCAGACACAGACAGACAATTATCACATGTACTCATAGGTGGTTTTTAAACATAAAACAAAGAAAACCAGCCTACAAACCACAATCCCAGAGATCTTAGACAACAATGAGGACAATTTAGCTGTCTGCCTGGAATGTGGTTACTGTTGCTCTCCTGTCCTGTGGCTGTCTGTTCTGATGTTAGTTTCCTTAGCTCCTAGAAACTTTACCCTCATGGAGTCCCTTCTCCTGATTCTCGGGGCAAGTTCCTATGCTGTTGGGGAATTCCTGCGTAAACCTGTATTTTGAAGGGCATTCTCTGTGTTATGCTAACCGTGTCAGCACTTTAGGTACTAAGATAAGGCCTTTGATCCACAGAGTATAGTGGGTGAAAGACACTACCTAACTTAATTTTTCTGTCTGGATATTTGATTTCCAACACCATTTGTTCAGTAATATTTTTTCCACTGCTTGTTTTTGGTGCCTTTCTCAAAGGTTAGGTAGCCATAGCTTTGTTTCTTTTAGAGTCCTGTATTCTGTTCCATTGGTCTGTTTTTATGCCAGTGTCAGGCTGTCTTTGGTAACTCTTGTGTGTATAGCTTGAGATCAGGTGTTAGGAGACCTCCAGCTGTGCTGTTCCTCTCCGAGTTGTGCCTATTCATGGTCTTCTCTGGCTCTGTACCAATTCTTGGATTGTTTCTTTCTAGTTCTCTGAAGAATAACATTGGCATTGTGATGGGCACTGCATTGTGACAGTATTACTTTTGGCCAGATGGCCATTTTACAATATTGATCCTGTTGATCAAGGAGCAAGGAAGTTCTTCCTGTTGTCTAGTATGTTGTCTTGGTTTTCTTGCAATGTATTGAAGTTTTCATTGCAGAAAGAAGTCTTTCACTCCCTTGGTTAGGTTTATCCCTGAGTACTTTGTTTGGAGAGAGCTAATATGAATGAAATAATTTTCCTAATTTCTTTTTCTGTGAGTTTATTGTTTGTATATTTGAAGACTGCTGACTTTTATATATTGATTTTTGCATTCTGCATCTTTACTGAAAGTGTTTATTTTGAGAGTTTTGTTGGATCTATAGGGTTTTTTAAAACAGAATTGCTTCATCTACAAATAGAGACAGATTTTTTTCCATTTTATTTTTAGCTCTTTTATATCTTTTCTCCTCCTTGTTGATATAGTTAAGGTTTGGGTACTTTATTGAGTAAGGGAGGTGAGTAGATGTCTCTCTTTCTGGTTTTGGAGGAAATCTCTTGGTTCTCATCCATTCAATACTGTATCTGCTGTTAGCTTGTTGTATAGATTCTTTATTATTTTGAGGTATGTTCCATCTATTCCTCGTGTCTCCAGGACTTTTATCATGAAAGTTTGTTAAATTTGTTCAGTGCCTTTTCTGCATCCATTGTGATGATTGCATGATAACTGTTCTAACTTTATATAATGTATTATATTTATTGATTTGCATTTTTTGAACAAACCTTGCATTTCAAGGATGAAGTCCGCTTAAATCATGGTGTGATCATTTTAATGTGTTCCTGAATTCAGTTTGTAAATATTTTGAGAGTCTCTGCATCTCTGTTTTTCAGAGAAACGGATCTGTGGTTTTCTAGTTTTGTTCTGTTTATTTGATTTTGCTTTTAGGATGGTACTGGTTTTGTGCAATTAATTTGAAAGTGTTCCTTCCCTTTATATTTTGTGCAACAGACCAAGGAGTATTGGTATTACGGTTTTATTAGCATCAAATTAGTTCACATTTTGTTTCTATCTTTATGTACTTGCTGCTTAACCTGGTCGCCCCTACCTGCTTGAAGGATAGCTGGAGAGGAAATGCGGATATGAATGTCAAGTCTCTTAGCAAGGATCCAGCAACAGAAATGTACTTCATTTTTTTCTTCATTTAGTGAATGTTAGAGTGCCCCTTTCCATCCACACTTGTTTTCAGTTAACTTCTAGAGTGTTTCTTTGCTCTATTAGCAGATTATTCTGCTTTTAAAATGTCTTCATTTAGTTCTAATTTAAAGGTAATTAAGTTTTCAATGAATAAATTTGAAGCATCAGAAGGGTTTTAGGACTTTTAAGATGTCCTTTGAAGAGCAGTATTATTGTTAGGACTTATCACACGGAGAGCAGCAGATTGCATCTGTGTGAGCTCGGAAGGGTTTCTTTTATCCAGGGTTTTGCTGCATCCAACAATACTCGATGTGTAGCATATGCATTTGGATTATATTCTTAAATCCTGACACTGAAGTCTTGTGTGGTGATAACCTGCAGTATACTGGTTGCTTGGTAAAACACCATTTTGGATATAGTGCCACCCTCCCCCCCCAACCCCCTCTTGAGTTTGTTTAATGTCGCGGACAAATGTTCCTGGACAAATGAGTGGTTGACGCGGAGAGGAAAGATGGTTGGAAGTTCATCCATAGTGGCTCGGTAGTCAGCATTTTGACTTCATATTTCTGAAAGCATACTTTAGGGACTAGAATTTGTAGGTGTGTTCTGTATCCTGCAGTAAAGAACATAGTGAACAAAGCAGGCATTTGCTACTGAGGATCTTGAAGAGGAAGACTTAGAGTAGTGTGGTCTTTTTATATGGCTAGTAAATAAGAAAGTGCTTGAGGGCAGGAGAGAGGCTCAGTGGTTAAGGGCTCTAAGGCTTCCACATCAGTCCATTGTTGAAGGGAGTCAAGGTAGGAACTCAAGTCAGGAACCTGGAAACAGGACCTAAAGCAGAGAACATGGAGGGATGTTCTCTGGAATATTCCTTACTATTCAGTTAAGGAACTGAAGGAACTGCTGAGTGGCTTCTCTTCGTGGCTTACTCATCTGCTTTAATTCATCTAGGACCACCCCCGCAGGGCTGGCTCTGTCCCCAGCAGGCTGGGTGCTCTCACTAATCATTCGTCAAGAAAACGCCCAGCCTGCCTGCCTACAAGCGATCTGATGGAGGAGGCACTTTCTCAGTTGAGGTTCCTTTCCCAGATGACTCTAGGTTTGTGTCAAGTTGACGAAAGGTGTGGGGAAAGACAAATATTGAGACAACCCCCAGCCCACAAAAAAGGACAGTGTCATGTAATCCAAGCTAGTCCTGATCTCACTTCTGCCTTTATCTCCTGACTGCTGGGATTGCAGATGTGCACCGCTGTGCCAAATTTATCTTTATTGTGGATACTTGTGATATGTATTATAGGAGAATAGGGACTGTTATATAGCTTTATTTACCTTCTGGTATTTTTTACAGATTAGATGATAGGCTATAATTATGGTCTTTCTATGTGGCTTTTTATAAAACATGTTTTACTCATGCTGTGACATGATGCCTTTCTTCGTTGTCAGATGTATGCTGTTTTCTGGGTTCTGTTTTGTTCCTGTAGAGCGCTTCTTCCGTCCTACTCTCAAGTCACGTGGAATTAGCTTATTGATTTCCAGCTTGATTTTAAAAATCTGTTTCTAGAGGAAGCCCAGAACAGCCTTTTAATTCATGGTTAATGCAGACACTCTGAGGACTGTACCGCGGCGCCCATCCCTCTTTACATCTTGGCGCATTCTCAGCTTTGTGAGCACCAGAGATTGTTTAGCCAGCTGCTAGTTCTTTCCTTAGCTTTGGGACAGGATGGAGGGTGTTCTAATGCAACTGAAGACAGGGAGCCCTCTACAGACCCCAGGTTCCTAGTGCTTCCTCCTCTGAGGTGCTTTTGCTCACAAATACAACCTCCTGTGCCTTCTCAGTTCTCCAGGGCAGGCCCTGGGCCCCTTTCTCTACCGTGATTGCTGATCATTTCTGAAGTACAGCGTCATGCAGTTTCCTGATGTACTGTTTTATGCTGGTTACACACTTGATGTGGCATTGCTTCTTGGAGGCAGAGAGTATTGATTTTCTTGGGTTTATTTGGTTTTTGATCATTGTAATGATAGTTCTTATACTGGGCGTAGTGACTCCTACCTTTAATTCCTGTACATGTTAGGCAGAAGCAGAAAGCGTTGCATAGTAAGACTTTGTCCAAAAAAGCCCAATATATAGTTTATCTTATACTCCAAACAAAGAGATTTATCTAAGGACTTTATCATCAAGTGCTCTTGTGAACAACTTGGTCATTTGTAAAATGCTTGAATTCTGCAGGCTTTCTTACTATGTTAGCTTAAGACATATTAATTTTAGGAAACCTAGGCCTGTGCTTCTTCTGCAACATCCTTTCCCTCCTCTAATCTGGGGGGATACATAAATTAGGGGACAGGATTGACTCCTTACATAAATAAATACTTGGAAGTAGTTTTAAATGGCTGACTGGTTTATATGGGGCTTCATGGCCCTGTTAGCAGCTCACTAATATTTTAGGTTGTACAGGATTTGGAAAATTCTTTTACTGAATGTGTATAATTGATAACAAAGTTTTTCCTCTTCCTCCTCTCCTCCCCCTTTCTTTTTCTTCTTCTTCTTCTTTTTTGTACCTGGAGGAACAGCTATGGGTGCTGGGAACCGAACTCTTATATTTTTGGTTGTGAGCCTAGCCTTTAACGACTGAACCATCCCTCCAAGCCAAGGCTTTTCTTCTTAACAGTTTGTTTTGTAGTCTAATTAAACCTTAATTAAGCAGAAAAGACAGGAATGTTTTCAATCTGAACTTTTTATCAAAATAAGTTCATTAGCCTGAAACGTTGGCAGAGGCCTGTAATCTCAGTACTTGGGGGTTGAGGCAGGAGCTTCATCATCCTTATCCGCACAAGGAACTCAAGGCCGGACCTTGGAACAGTGTTTCAGAAAAGGAAACAAAGCAAACTTAGTTCATCCAGCAAGACAAGTGACTGCATTAACATGTGGAATTTTGTGTGTAGTGTGTTTATGGTATTAAAAAAAACTTGAACTATATTTTATCAAATGCTTGCATAAGTCTTAATGAGAACTTACTCTTTGTCTACAATTGCTTAATATGTTTTCTTACCAGTTAAGTATAGTTTATAATTCTAAATAATAAATTTAGGGCTCATTTACCTCTCTTGTCACATAAAAAAAGTTGTTTAATTTTCCAAAGACGTTTGGGTGTATCTCATAACTAATTGATTCTTTCTTTCCCCCAGGGAAATGAGGCGAGTTACCCTTTGGAAATGTGCTCACACTGTAAGTTGAATATAATGCGCGCAACAGCCATTTGTTTTGCTTATAAACCTACGTGTGTGTTACATCTCTGTGATTCATACTTGTTGATTTTGCATCAAATGTAGCTCACATTTAAAATGGAGAACACCTGGGTCAGATGTTCATTTTGTTAGAAGAGTAGAGATTAACAAAAAACTTACGATTAATATCTGCACTGTATTGTAATTATAGATTTATACTCCCAAATCCCTGTGTCCTAAGTTCACAGAGGGTTCTTTGCAGTTTCAGAGTGAATTTGTAATCATGTTGTTTTCTGCTTTGCTTTTTCTGTTTGTTGATTGAAGGATCTGGACTCCTTTGTTTTGTGATGTTAATAGCTGTACCCAGCATTCCCCAAATCATTTGGGAGATAGAATTGTGGGAGCATGAAAACTGGTCACATAGCCCAGTTAGTTATTACATGGACTGGAGAGTAGATCCTTCTGTGCGTTCAGGAAGGAGAAACAGATGTGTTAAATTTGTCTTGTGCAGTTTTTTAGATTGGGATGGACTGGGCGGGTGACTATCAAAGGGTAGCAGATCTCTAGAGTGAAAGGGCAGCTGTCAAAGGCTCCCTCGGACACTGTAAGTGTTGCTCTATAGGTTTAGGGATTTTTTTTTTAAAAATTACAATTGCATTTGACTATTTCTACATATGTGTGGGTGGGGTTGGCGTTATATGTGTGACATGGTGTCATGTGGAGATAGAGGGCAGCTTGTGGGAGTTGGTTTTTCTTCGTATCATAGTGATCCAGAGGATCCAACTGAATGTATGTTATTAGGTGTGGCAGCAAGCACCTTTACTGCTGAGCAATTTTGCCAGCCCCTTATTTCTTAATTATAAAACAGGTTCTCACTGGGCAGCCCTGTCTTATCTGTCCGTCCATCCGTCTGTCTATCTGTCCACCTACCCATCCCTACCTACCTACCTACCTTCCTACCTACTTATCTCTGTCTGTCTGTCTGTCTGTCTTAACTGTGGGTAGGTTCTTACTGTGCAGCTCTACTCACCCACACATTTATTTGTTTACCAGGCTCTCACCATGTGTCCCTATTTATTTATTTAGGAATGATAAAGGTTCTCACAATGTAGCCCTGCTTGATTAGTATTTGTTTGTTTATGAGATAAGGTCTCACAGTATAGTTGTATTTATTTATGGGACAGGTTCTCACTGTGTAGTCTTGTTTGCTTGCTTGTTTGTTGAAAAGATTCTCACTGTGTAGTCCTGGCTAGCCTGGAATTTTTTAATGTAGATCAGACTGGTCTTGAACTCAGAGAGATCTGTTTCCTTCTGCTCCTGGGGGGTTCTGGGACTAAAAGCATCCACCAGTCAGTGTTCTACCGTTGTGAAGAGATACCATGGCTACCACAGTTCTTACAAAAGAAAGCATTTAATTGGTTTTTTTTTTTTAAACAAGTTCAGAGGTTTAGCCCATTATGGAGGGGAATGTGGTAGGCAGGCAGGAATGTTGCTGGAGAAGTAGTTAAGAGTCCTACATCTGGATCCACAGGGGCGGGAGAGAGAGAACCTCTGGGCCTGGCTTAGACTTCTCAAATCTCAAAATCAGCCGGGCAGTGGTGGCTCATGCCTTTAATCCCAACACTTGGGAGGCAGAGGCAGGTGGATCTCAGTGAGTTCGAGGCCAGCCTGGTCTACAAGAGCTAGTTCCAGGACAGGCTCCAAAGCTACAGAGAAACCCTGTCTCGGGAAAAAAAAATAATAATCTCAAAACCAATCTCCCAACAAGGAATAGGGGGACTCCCTGGTGGCCATGCATTCAAGGATATGAGCCTATGGGGACCTTTTTATTCAAACCAAATTTCTCCCTCCCCACATAGGCTTGTAGCCATATCATAATATAAAAATGCATTCAGCTTAACTTCAAAAATCCCCATAGTTTATGTAAGTCTCAACATTGTTTAAAAATTCATAGTTCAAGTCTTCTGAAACTCAAAGTAATCTCTTAACTCACCTCTATGAAATACAAATGAAAAACAAACCACGTACGTCCAACATAAAGTGGCGTAGAATGTACATTATCATTTCAAAGGGGAGGAAAGGGAGCATAGTGAGGAAACACTGGACCAAAGCAAGACTGAAAACCAGCAGGACCAACTCCAGACTCACATCTCCATGTCTGATGTCAAAAAGCTTCTCAGCTCTGCAACACTCTTACTGGGCTGGCTCAGCTCCGTTAGCAGCTTTCTTTGGTGCGTAGTTCATGAGTTTGGGGTCTCCAACACAATCCAGGCTTCACCTTCATGCCTTTATGTTGACCTCTCTGGTCTTCTGTGCAGGGACACCCTAACACATCCCTGGACTCAGCAGTTTTCTTTAGCGGAGGGAGATTCCACAGAACCACACGGCTGCCAAGTTCTTCTGCTTAATGGGGCAAGAACTTGGGCGCCTTATGCGAATGCATTTTCACCAACTTTCTGTTTTCAGTGGTTTCCTTCAGTGCTTTAGCTTTTCTTTAGTTCCTTTCCACAAATTGGAAGCGTGGTTGGGTGGCTCTGACACTGAGCTCACCACTCCCTTTATCCCCTTAGTTTCAGGCTTTTCTGTAAGCTTTTTATCTCTTTGAGATCTGTACTTAGCTTCCTTACCCTTCCTGGGCTCCTTTTCTCCTCACACTCAACATTTTGTATTTTTTCTTGCACCCCTCACTCTCGATTGTAGATCTGCTTACCTGATAATTTTTAAGTATCTAAAGAACTACTTAGTGGTAAAAAACAATGACATCTTGAAATTTGCAAATAAATGGAACTAGAAGAAAACCATCCTGAGTGAGATAACCCAGACCTAGAAAGATGAACATGGTATGGATTCACTCATAAGTGGATACTAGCTTAAAGCAAAGGATATTGAGCCTATAGTTCATGAGTCTAGAGAAGCTAAATAACAAGGTGAACCCTAACAAAAACATACATAGATTCACCTGGAAAGGGGAAATAGACAAGATCGCCTGACAAAATTGGGAGCATAGGGGTGGGGGAGTAGGGAGGGCAGAAGGGGAAGATGAAGGGAGAAGGCAAGGGGGGAGGAGAAGTTGAGATGGGGGAGTCATTCTTATTTAAACCTCTGCCTTTCAGTAAATTTCTCTGATGAAAAAAAAATTAATCTAGAAGCCCTGAAAGCCCAAATGAGTTGTCTTGCATTCTAAGTTTATGATACATATCTAAAATCTAGCCATTTTATTTTTAATTATGTTTATGCCTAGGTCTCTGTGTGCATATGTTTGGGGGGGTCAGAGGAGGATTCCCCGAACCTGGAGTTAGAAGCAGTTGTTAGCTCCCTGGATGTGGGTACTGGAATATGAAGTCAGGTTCTCTGCAAGAGCAGAGAGTGTTCTAAACCATCTCCCAGTCTGTAGGCTCTTAAACCACCAAGGTTTCATGTTCAAGAATATAGACCTCTGAAATGTGTGTGACTATCCATATTTTAATATACTGCTTCAGTCCTTCATATATTGGTAATAGCTTTCTTTGCTTTGTTCATTTGGTAGTTGATCTGTTTTGTTCAGACTATAAATATTACACTGCTGGTCTGTAAAAAAGCTTCTTGTTTTTATTGACATTATACCCATTGTGAGTACATGGTGGCAGCTGCACAAAGCCATGTGTTCCATTGTGTAATGAGCTGTAATCTCATCCCCCTATATTTGTTCCAGTGTGTAATGTGCTGTAATCTCATCCCCCTATGTGTTCCAGTGTGTAATGTGCTGTAATCATATCCCCTATATGTGTTCCAGTGTGTAATGTGCTGTAATCATATCCCCTATATGTGTTCCAATGTGTAATGTGCTGTAATCTCATCCCCCTATGTGTTCCAGTGTGTAATGAGCTGTAATCTCATCCCCCTATATTTGTTCCAGTGTGTAATGTGCTGTAATCTCATCCCCCTATGTGTTCCAGTGTGTAATGTGCTGTAATCATATCCCCTATATGTGTTCCAGTGTGTAATGTGCTGTAATCTCATCCCCCTATGTGTTCCAGTGTGTAATGAGCTGTAATCTCATCCCCCTATATTTGTTCCAGTGTGTAATATGCTGTAATCTCATCCCCCTATATTTGTTCCAGTGTGTAATGAGCTGTAATCTCATCCCCCTACATTTGTTCCAGTGTGTAATGTGCTGTAATCTCATCCTCCTATGTGTTCCAGTGTGTAATGTGCTGTAATCTCATCCCCTATATGTGTTCCAGTGTGTAATGTGCTGTAATCTCATCCCCCGGATTTTCTCCTTTCCCTCAGACAGTCTTGCTTCTCCTTTCATGTCATCTCTATGAATTCAAAACCAAGGAAGCATGGGGTGTTTCTCTTCATGAGTTTCAGTTAGGAGTCTCCAGTCAGTCTGTCTTCCTGTAGTTGACAGTTTCACTCTTTGCTGAGAGTCCCTATGAAAGGCTGGCTAGCTGCTAGTCACTCCTCTCCGTCCATATGTGTTGCAGGGACAGAACTCGGGTTTTTCTCATACTTTTGATTAGTGTCCTTGCCTGACAAGCCATCTTGCTAGCCTCCAAATCATATTTTTATTTCACTGTCAGAAAGGGAATTCCAATAGGTGTTATTTTTTAATGTTGTCCTTTACATTTTATTGGCAAAATACATGTGTTATTTAGTATTTTTCTAGCTCTGACTAATGACTGTAGGATATCATGAAGATTTCTTAATACTTTAAAAAAGAAAAACGTACAGTTTCTTAGGTTGTGAATTCCTCCTTATTTGCAATAATCTTCTATATGTCCTACTTTTGAACATGCACCCTTTTTTTAGTATGTCGTTAAGTGTTTAGCTAGTTCCAGTGTCCAGTACCTCCAGAAAGATCTCTTGGTGTAGCACTAGGACAGTTTTGGTTGCCATTGGAGACTCGATTGCTTTGGCACACTTGAGATAAAGAGCCAACCCAAAAGCTTTAGATATTCCTAACAAGATAATAGGGTGAGAGTTACTTGGTGTAGGCAGAAGTCTGAGCATGCCTACGACTTCCCAGAGCCTACCACACTCCTGTAGTGCATCCCTCAGCTGGCATCTTGAGTGCCACCTCTTATTCCTATCAGAGTGTACCCTGGCTCATGGCACAGGGTATCCGACAGCAGGCCATTGGTTATGCTACAGCGATAACAGATTGACCATCGTGTCTAAGAATTTGTTGTATCTTAATATTGCTAATATCAGTAGCAACAGGTATTCAGTAGGTTGGAGCCCGTTAATAACTCCCCATCCCTTCTTTCTCTAAATTTAGGCAGGAGTTTTGTTGTTTTAGCTATAATGGTTTGGGATCTAAAGTAGAGACATTCCCCCAAGTGGAGTTCTTTTTAGAAGATTTAAAATAAGTGCCTGCCATCATGAAATTTCTTTAAAATGTATCAGAATAGCTTACTCACCCTCCAACTCCCTCCACATTGTCTAATATATCTCACTCCCAACTTAGCTTCTTCCCTTTAAAACTGATGTCTTTAACCTATGAAATCCAGCTAAGGCTGCTCGTCTGTACATGGGCATGGCTCATTGCTGGGGCATGGAGCACCTGCCAGTGCCAGCCAGCAACAGCTTCACCTAGGGCGGGGGCCTCAGAATCCCGCCCTCCCCCATGCTAGAACTTTTAACTTGTTTGATCTTGAAATTGGAATTTTTCAAAATCCAATTTATATTGGATCGTGAGAGAATTTTTGAGAGTTCTTTTGAGAACTTTGAGTCGTGGACATTTGGTTCATGTAAAAGGAGGCCTTGCTTAGCAGCCATTACAGAGGCGTGAGTAACTAGGACAGCCTGCTGTGGTCCCTCTAAAGCCAGCACCAGGGTTATTCCTATCATTTAAGTAAATACTCTATTTAATAAGTTTGCATATACATAACCATAAAGGGATAAGTGCAAATGCAGCCAGGAGGGTTTTGAGTTTTGTTGATAGAGCTGAAAGTTGCCGTTTGGAAGTCATCTGAAGATGCCCACACAGGGAATTGTACATATCTGAGGTGAGATATGGGATGACAAGTGTATTCCCTGAAGGTTTGTGTGTGTGCTCACGTGTTTGTACATGTTATATGTTATGTGTTCGTACGTGTGGAAGTCCAAGGAAAATCTGCAAGAATAAGTTCTCAACCATGTTGGTTCAGGGATCAAACTTAGGCTTGGTTGTAAGCACCCCACCACGGAGTCATCTTGCCAACCCAAAGCTGCAGTTGTATAACACAGGAGGTGGCTGTGAGTGCTGGGTGGGACCTTGTCAGTGAAGCTGAGGGACTCCTTGGTGTGATGGCTTTCCTAATTGACGTCATCACCTGGTACAGGCTCTTATTTCATTTCCCAGGAGTTTCCATAGAAAAACTGTAACCAAGACTTGAAACCCACATTTACTAGAGATGCCTAGATTCATGGGACACCCATTTATTTATTTATTTATCTATTTATCTATCTATCTATCTATTTATTTATTTATTTATTTATTTATACTTTTGGGGGGCAGTGTCTCACTGTGTAAATTCAGCTAGCCTGAAACTGTGAAGACCAGACTGGCCTCAGGCTCACCGAGGTCTCCCAGCCTTTGCTTCCCAGGTGCACCACCATACCTGGCACCTATTAATTAATGAGGAAAGAATTGTCAGTTTCTTTTGAAAATTGATTTCATACTGTGGTTTTTATTCATTTAGCCACTGATCAAGAGAATTGAAGATGATAATAAGCACAGTGAAAATTCTATGTAATAGAACCAATTTTGCAAAGAATTTGAGTATTTGTCCAATAACATTATTCAATGGTTACTATGTAATTAGCAGATGCACTAAGTAGGAGGAATTATTTCGAATAGGATTTTCTTCCTCTAAAGTGGCAACTTCCTTTCAATTTGTAACAACCCAAGAGAAGGTTTCAAGGGGGAAAATAGAACATATTAAGATACATTTTTAGCTGGAGAAACATAGAATAAAAACTAATCATGGAGTTTCTGTAGAACATTGAGTAAAGAAGCAGAGCTACAAACATAGAAGGGTTGTACAAATTGAAGCTAGACAAAACCGAAACTCTAAGGACAGAGTGTGTTACAGGTCGGTTTGGGACAGTAAAACTGAAAGATACACTGTGACAGATTGCTAAGGGCTCTTAAACCTTGTCAGATAAGCATTGGGTGCTGTTTTATAGCTTTAATCCCAGCATTTTGGAGGTAGAGGCAGATGGATCTCTTGAAGTAAAGGCCAGCTAAGGTATATAATGAGAACCTGCCTCAAATAAAATAAGAAGACCATGACACTTTATTTATGCTGGAGAGATGGTGGAACAGTTAAGAGCACGTATTGTTTTTTGGAAGGACTGGTATTGATTCCCAGCAACCAAACCAGGCAGGTCCCAACTGCCTTTAACTCCAGATCTAGGGCTCTCTTACCTCTGACCTCCCACGGAATGTACACAGGCATCACACTTGAACAGGTGGAAGGAAAGGAGGGGAGAGAGATATGTCAAGATGCTACAGTTTTTAAGTTGAGTCCTTTGACCCTGAACAAAGTTGTTCAGTATGCTAAAGGAAGAGCAGCAATAATTGCTTCCAAGAAATACAGTAGATCAAGAAAAAAGGAGGCCATGGCAGAAACAGTACAATATATATGGAGCTCTGAATATGTTGGAACCTAAAGGGATGGCAAACTTCCCTTTAAAGTCTGGAGAGTAACGTCAGAGTGAGGGGAGAAGAAAGAAGTGGAAAGAACGGGAAAGAGGGAGGGCGGAGAAGAGAGACAAACTGAGATGCAGAAGAGGGGGCGTCTCAGAGCATGGAGGAGCTAGGTCCTGATTAGGACCATAAATGGGGGTTGTTGCAGCAGGGAGGTGTGGTCTGATCTCTGGCTGTGGGATTTTTAAGTGACTACTGTCTTTTAGGGGCAGGCCCATGTTCTAACAAAAATGAAATCAAGATCTCCTGTTTGTTATGTATTACTTTGCCCAGCCAAAACTTTGTGTTCTGTCTTAAATAAACCTTATTGCTGCTATCATAAGTCCCTCTTTCGCATTTCTTTCTTTAATCCCAAGTTAGTTTGATAATTAGCTTTTGTATCTGTACTTTGATTAGGATGGGCTTGGGTGACTCAGTTTCTTAGGAGCAGAAGGGGTGAGGAAAAAAAACAAGAGCAAGTAGGCAGAGGCAAAGGCTGTATTGTAGTCTCACACATACATACACAAATATTTCAAATCACTGATGGAGGCTAACAGCTAGACCAGTAGATAAATGGGATTGATTATCTAACGTGAAATCAGCAGCATTAGGAAAATAAACTATCAAGAAAGTAAAAACACATAGCACAATCATCATATTAAAGTTGGCATGTTCTGAGAACAAGGTAAAAAAATCACAACTTAACCTAAATAAGATCAGAAGGCGAAGTGTGGTGTACCCATAGGCTGCTATTTTTCTTGTTTCAGGGGCTGATGAGTAGAAAGGGAAATGTCTTTGCAAATGAACATTTCTTCAAATGAATAAAGCCTGAGAACCCTGAAGTTCCTTAGCAGATCTCAAAGTCCAGCTCCAGTTGAGGACATTTGCCGCAGAGCATTTGTCCAAAGAACAGATTGTATCAACTCTCTCTCCCCTTAGGCTCCTGCATAGAGGATGTAACAATGTCTTCCTTTGATGCAGAACTTTCTTTCTTTGGGGATGCCTAAAAAGGGGACGAGAATGTGAGGAGGCAAAGCCAGAGAAGAGAGAAGAGGAGCTGAGCAAGCTGGGCCCTCAGGACTCGGCTTCAGTTCCCACAGTGTCTCTAAGATTTGCTTCCTGTGCCTTAATAGTTCTTTTGCTCCTCGAGTTCGGTAGTTTGCTAAACTCTTGAATTTCTTTTAAACTAGTAATTTCTTCATTTCTTGGGTTGCTTTTAAATTCCTATTAGGCTGGCTATTTTTAATCTTTTGATTGCCTTTAATTGGAACTTGTAGTATGTAAAAAATAAGTGAATAGACCATTCCGGAATATTAGTTATTCTCCTTTTCCCCAAGTACTCGCAGAGCTCCAGGTAGAATGATAACTATAAACTGTAAAGTCAGCTACTAATTAGCCTTTTTCCCCAGCAAATGCTTCCTTTCCTGAAGTTTTATTTCTCATTTTAGTCTTTTCTCCCCCTTCTTTCCTAAAACTGTTTATGTGATCTGATGGGATTTTTTGGATTATATTTCTGTGCGGCTAACGAGTGGTTTCCTTGCTCTCACCCTGAGGTATTTAGTTCCTCCCATGGAATACTAGGAGTATTATCTCACAAGAGTTTGCGATGTCATGAGGCAGCCCGATATTTAAAAGATTACCCTTAAGTATGTCTTCTGGCACATATGGAAGTTTTTTTCCAATTTAGGCAGGAAGTTTGCCACCTCAGGGCTTCCCTTTGAGGCCAGTGATTGTCCTAGGAAGTTCCCCTTAACACCTGCTCCCTTCAGGGCTGGAAAGAACATACTCCTCTTCAGGGTTTAGGGTTAGCTGCTCAGAGAATTTCTATACTAAAAGTAGCCAGGTCCCAGGAAACAGAAGAGACAGAAGCAAATGCTAAGCCAGGAGAGTGGTGGAGTAAAGACGGAAAGAAGGCA
The DNA here is from genome assembly GCA_004026605.1 of Ondatra zibethicus. NCBI lineage: Eukaryota > Metazoa > Chordata > Mammalia > Rodentia > Cricetidae > Ondatra > Ondatra zibethicus. Next base: position 12,087 of record PVIU01016240.1, on the reverse strand, counting down.
GACTAAGGCTGTGCCCACCACTCTGCAATGAGGGTCATCTAACATACCAGACTGCTAACCAAAAAGAGGAAGGCCAGACCCACTGGGTGCATGGTACTAGGTGCCGACAAGTGAGCAACTGTGTGAGCAGCTGTGTGAAAGTAGACAATCCTTCTACTAGTAGGCATGTGGGATGGCAGAAACACTGAACCCCAGCCTGGACTCAGTGGGAATGCAGTCTTCTCTACACAAATAAAAGTGACTGTACGTCAGGGACAGATAGTCGGGTTATACTGCATAACACAGTCACCATTAAATTTCTTCTCGATAGCTGCAGAATGAACGGAAGTTATAAAGCTAATGTATTTTAAGCAAATCTGTTGACCAGGATGTGTGGTGAGTAGGTTACCTTGAAGTCGAGAAACCTTTGCTGTAGGTTCAGATGTTCCCAGTTAACATTCTTAGCTTTGGGGTTGCTGGAAGACAATAGTCTGCTAAGTTAATATACCCCAAACCTGATAGTCAGTAGGGTGTTAGCTCAGGTACAGGGGTCAAAGGTTACAGTTACTAAGGAAACCAAGGTCTAAGATAATTTAGACTGTGTTTGGAACATACTAAAACTATATAATCGTGAAATTCTGATCACTTTCTTTTAAAAACTCTTCGGCTTAGGTGTGGCATTTCGGTTCACTTCGTTTCACATAGTTCAATTTAATAGGTAAGCTCTTTCAGCTGTAAAGAAAGGTAATCTGCACTTGGGAGGCAGAGCCAAGCAGATCCTCTGAACTCAAGGACAGCACAATCTGCACAGCCACTTCAGGCCAGCCAAGGCTATGTAAGTGAGGCCTTGCCTCAGGAAAATAATCCTGTTTTGAAAGAAAAGAATCTTTTTATAGCTGTCCTTCTAAAAAGTGGAAAAACCACTTGTTACAGTTTGGTGAAACACGAGAAAGACTGAAGTTTGTTTTTCTTTCTTTAAAGGAGAAATGGAATCTTTGGTAAAAGGTAGTAATATCAGATGTGGGAATGTATGCTTCTGTACTTACGCAAAGCACTGCTGATTGGTTACTGCTAAATCCTGAATGGTGACACAGATTGAGCTTGAACTGTTTTAGCGCTGTCTCCATGGGTGGTAGGTTGGTAAAAACTGGCATTTCCAAAAGTTAAATCCTATCTGATGTGTTATCTTGCTCACAGCACGTCTTATTCACTGCAGGCAGTGCATTAAGAGAACTATGCTTCCTTTTTTGAACTTTTGTGTTTTCTGGTCTTGACTTCAAACACCTTTTTCTCCTCCATCCCTAAGCACTGTTTATGGCTTTGCCTTCCAAGTCAGCTTTATACCAGGTAATCAATCAGGGGCAGATGCTACACTTCTGAGATCAGAATTTTGGTCTTCCAAGATGAGTGATAATATACACATATCTATGTAAACACATACAAGTGACATAAATATTCTCCCCCCAATACTCTGAAGAATGCTGCGCAGCCCAGTAAGCTGTGACTGTCAGCTGCCATAGTGAATACTGTGTTCTGTAGTGTGCTCTGTTGCAGGAGCCTTTGGCATAATCTACCAAATTACAGGATGTGTTCCATGTTTTATCACAGAACAAGCTTGAAGAGTTAGGTTTTGCCCAGCTATCGATGTATGTATGTGAGTCAAGGCTAATTTGCGATGTCTTCTGTGCATTCCTATGAATTGGTTAGTATTTTATCCCATCTGTAAGTCTTAGAGTATCTGTAATGGGGAAATCTCCATTAATTCATAAAGTTCCATATTTTACTGACATTACTTCTCCACCTTTTTTGAATTAAGGGAGACATTAGTGCCATCCTGTGACTCTGTGGGCTTTAGTATCATAGATAATTTTTTGCTGTATCCATTTTAATATGATTTTATATTTTAAGTGTACCCTTTAGTTTTAAGTTCCTACAATGAGTATCATGTGTGTATGTCATAAACATAGCTATTTAGAAGGTACTTTGACACCAGATTTTTTTCTTTTCTCAGCTTTATGTGTATGTATGTTTTGGCTACATGTATGTCTGTGCACCACTTAAGTTCCTTGTGCCCGCAGAGACCAGCACAGGGCATCAGACTCCCTAGCACTGTAGTTACAGATGGTTGTGAGCTACTATGTGGATACTGGTAGTTGAATCTGGGTCCTCTGGAAGTGCTGCCAGGCAGCGCTCTTAAGTACTTGGCCATCTCTGTACCCTCTGCTTTTCTTTAGAATTACTGAAAAGCGAGTTTTGAGGAGAGAAGTAAAAGGTGTGTTATAGTTGCTCATACCTGGAAGAATGTTTAAAAACCTGAAAGAATGTTCAAGAAATCCACACAAACTCCCCAAAAGGGAAGTGAATATTGCTGGGTAAAATGGGTGGGAAACATTGGGATTTTTAATCATGAGGTATTAGACATGTTATACTTTAAAAATGAAAATCAAGGAGCAGAAACTGATTCATCCTGTATCACAGACCTCCATGGTCAGCTTGGTAAAGCATTGTCACTCTGGGATAGCTGGCTGCCTAGCAACCATAGGCTGTGGCAGGAGCAAATAGAAATGTAACCAAGTGAAAATATTTGTTGTATTTACTTAGAAGCAATTTGTAGTTTCTTAGATCAAATTGGACGTTAAAATCTTGCTACTTTTTGATTTGCTTTTAGTTGATGCTGATGAAATTAAAAGACTAGGAAAGAGATTCAAGAAGCTTGATTTGGACAATTCCGGTTCTTTGAGTGTGGAAGAGTTCATGTCTCTGCCCGAGTTACAACAGAACCCTTTAGTGCAGCGGGTAATAGACATCTTCGACACAGATGGAAATGGAGAGGTGGACTTCAAAGGTAATGAAGGTCATTTTGTTTTTAAAGTTAGTCTTGCACACTCTACACAAGAATGAAACTAGTTTTTTTTTTTAAGTGTCTATTTTTGGTGATTTTATAATTAAAGTTTTTGCTAAAACTTGAAAATCTGTTATGTAGATTTAATTATCCTTTACTTTTTGCTTCATAAATTGTCAAGGTGTGTCTTAAGTATAGTCTACCACAAAAAGGGACATTTAATATTTCCTGTTTTAAGAAAAATCATTCTCGCCGGGCGGTGGTGGTACACGCCTTTAATCCCAGCACTCGGGAGGCAGAGGCAGGCGGATCTCTGTGAGTTCAAGGCCAGACTGGTCTACAAGAGCTAGTTTCAGGACAAGCTCCAAAGCTACAGAGAAACCCTGTCTCGAAAAACCAAAAAAGAAGAAAGAAAAATCATTCTCATTCAAGGACAGCTTAACAATATTAAAAACTGTATTTTTTCCTTTTTGTTACCTTTTCTTAAATTTTATTTTAATGAGACCTGTACTGGTCAATTTTGGTAGCCCATGCGTCCTTCATTTTATCCTGACACCGAGGAATCTCTTGTGCAAATATTGATCAACTGATGTACCATTGTACATTTGATCTTAAACTTTTTAAAATATACATTTAGCTGGAATTGTCAATGTTCTTGTTTTTTTTAATGAATTATTGTTTACCAGATTGTAAGTAAATAATTTTTCTAGAAATTTCTAACAGTATTTTTACGTGTTTTGGAATGGAAACATATGTAGTGATATTTTGTTTGTAATCTAAAAAATAAAGCTTGTGTGAAGATTAGAGAAGCAGAACAGCCAGCTACTAGCTCTTACCTCTACCTCAGACTGAAAGGGCAGTCCTGTCTCCATGACTCCTCAGACTGAATGCTCTCTCTCTGTGAAGCCACTGAGCATTCAGTCTGAGGAGTGTTAATGGCTTTACAGGCCTTAACATATAACTCAAATTGATTAATCTTGAGAACTCAAATAAAATTAAAAGTTTAAATAAAGAAAATGAAACCTTGTGTTTGGAAGCTTTAAAATGGACATACTGATTTTTCAGCGCTACTGTTTTGTTTTGGCTTGGTTTGGTTATTCAAGACAGGATTTCTCTGTTCACTACTTTAACATTTTGCACAAGAAATAACCCTTTGAATGTTGCTTTTTATAAAAGTTTGAAGTTATGATTTGTAAACACTTTCAATTTTTATTTAGAATTCATTGAAGGAGTCTCTCAGTTCAGTGTCAAAGGTGATAAGGAACAGAAGTTGAGGTGTAAGTATTCTCCCTTAAACTACCATTGCATGTTGCCTCTTAGATTTCTGAAAACCCATTCTAAAGAAAAGCACTTACAATGTTTGCAGTACATTTGAATATCTGCTGTTTGTAGCAGTGTAGCTGGAAAGCAGATGTTTCTGAGAACAGGCACATCACGTGCTGTAAGTCGTACTGGTTCTTGTGTCTGGGTAGTCTATACTCCATAGCTCAACTTCTAATCAGTTAATGTTAAGTCAAACTGTGTATGTAGTTTCTATATTTTAAAAGGTGCCATCTTCATAGTAAACTCTAGATAGTTGGTAATACGGCTTTTCATTTATAGTATTTGTATCTGCCTTATAATTGCATTGATTTGCCTGTTTTTTGTTTGTTTTTAGTTGCTTTCCGTATCTATGACATGGATAAAGATGGCTATATTTCCAATGGGGAACTCTTCCAGGTGTTGAAGATGATGGTGGGGAATAACCTGAAAGATACACAGTTACAGCAGATTGTAGACAAGACCATCATAAATGCAGATAAGGACGGAGATGGGCGAATATCCTTTGAGGAATTCTGTGCTGTAAGTGCAAAGGCTGACTCTTCTGTTAGTGTGTTCTAAAACCTTTTAAGGACCATTGACTAGACAATTTCATAAGCATAATTTGATTTGAAATTCTGTTTCACCCAATGGCCTCACATTCAAGTTTTGGAGTATGTTGTTTTAGCTGCTGGTAATTAAGAGATACTATTCTCAAGAATTAGTGCACATAAGCAGTCTGATAAAGCGCTGCAGGAATGCTAGTGGTGTGACTGGGGGTGGGGGTGAGTGGGTGTATGTGGAGGCTGGAAGGCAGCACTAAGTGTCTACCTCATATGCTGTCCTTAGTTTTTGAACTCTTCTCCCTTGATCCTGAAGCTCACTATTTCTGCTAGACCAGCTGGCCAGCAGGCTCCGGGGGTCTCCTGTCTGCCTCACCACTGCTGACATTACAAATGCATGCCACCAGCCGGACAGTGAATCTCAGCATTTGGGAGGCAGAAGCAGGTGGATCTCTGAGATATAAGGCCAGCATGATTTACAGAGCTAAAAACCATGTCTCAGACCCTACTCCCCCCCCCAAAAAAAAGAGCCAATGATATATTGACTCCTGCAAACAAACAAAAAACCTGGGTAATATATAAAAACTTATGGAAATCTTAGGTACTGTAAAACGAGTGGTAGGAATCCCAGAAAGAAAATGGAAAAAAATAAATAGTAAAGTGAAAACATCATCTGATTTAATGAGTAATAGCATAGTATGTTAAAACAGTCAAGCATGGAAGTCATCCTGCAGATTAACAAGACCTAGGCTAGTAGAGGCATCATTGAGGGCCTTCACACAAAGAACCACAGTCACAATGACATGGAATTCTCAGTATCAGAGTTGGAAACTAGACAGCATTGTTTTGGGGATGAAGAATGCAGCTAAAACCTAGAATTCTGTACAGTTAAACAGAAATAAAGATGCATTCAGGCACACCTTTCCTCTGAAACTATTACAGGATGTTCTGCTGAAATGTAAGTCAGAAAGGAGTGGGTAAAGTGCCTCCCTCACACGTGAGGGTTTCCATTCAGATCCCCAGTATGTCCACAGGCATCTGTGATCCCATTGCTAGATGAGATGCTGAGACATGCAGATCTCTGGAGCTCATAGGCAGTGTATATCCACACAGTGCAGATGTACACCCCCGCAGGTGTATGTAGGGGGAAGAGGTATGAAAATTCAGCTGGGGGACTCTAGCCCATCCCTTTTCTTTTTAATCCAGTTTCTGAAAACAGATATTGTGTGTTTTTAAGTTTATACTTTCTGGCAAAATTGTGTCTTGATTTGCTTTCTGTTGGCTGTGGTAAAACACGATGACCAAAAGCAACCAAAAACTTAGAGTTGTAATCCACCATGAAGGGAAATCAGGGCAGGAACTGATGGCAGAAGCCACGAAGGAACACTGCTTTCTGTCTTGTCGTCCATGGCTTGCTCACCTACCCAGTACCCACCTGCCTAGGGATGGCACCATTCACAATGGCCTGGGCCCTCCCACATCAATCATTAATCAAGAAAATGTTGCACAGACTGGCCCAGGCAGTCTGCTTCTGATGGAGGCATTTTCTTAGTTAAGGTTCCTCTTCCCAGATGACTCTAGCCTGACAAGTTGACAAAAAAATCGCCAGGACAGTTGTTTTACGCACTAAAGACTTGTCTCTGTCTGTCGCAGGTTGTAGGTGGCCTAGATATCCACAAAAAGATGGTGGTAGATGTGTGACTCTTTGGAGAATACCATCCAACACTTTTGCTTTCTTCTCCATCTCTGAAGATCTGCTCAAGACGTCCAGCAATGCTCTCTGTGTATTTAAATGGAAGTATTTTTCTCTGTGAAGCCACATTTTCCAACATGAGCCTCATGAAGCCAACTAAGTGTTATTGAACTCCTACTCTCTCAATAACTCTGTGTAGCACTTTAAGGTTTGAAGGACAGCAACATGAAAAGAGCATATCAGTGTGGTGGAGAAAGGGAAGGGGTTGGCTTTTTAATTTATTTTTCTTCATCTTTTATAACAAGAAAGTATCTATATATACATATGTAAATATTTATATATAGATATATGTAGCTTTCTATATATTTAGTAGGTTGGCTTTAATTTAATATACTTGATTCAGAAACAAAATGTTAGAGTACAAAAGTGCCAAGCAGAACATAAAACATCCTTCCTTTTATTTCACACAGTTTTATATGTAGATATAGGATTGTACAATTTGCGCCAGGTATTAGGCCAGCTATTTCCTTTCTCTGTGCTTTCTCCTTTGAGAGATTGATAAAGCATTTGTTAATGCCCTATTATTTACCTTAATTACATTTTTGTAACGAGTCTGTAACTTTATTTATATCTCTGATATATTTCCAGGGACCGCGTCTTATTGCTGAGCAGCGTTTAGTCCATCTCTGTTGGAGGTCTAGTTCAGTGCTGTTGCCAAGAGTGGGCTCTTGTGTCCATAGAAGAACTGCATATGCTATGGCTGCTTCAGGCTGATACTTTATAGTCGCTGTTATTTTTATTAAGTGTCCCTGAGTAATTGTAATTAGCAATTGTGATTTTATAATGGTCAGGAGTTTTCTGAGGCAGTCGTGACTTTTTAAAATGTATTATTTAGTGAAGAAAACCCAAAGTAATCATGTAATGGATTATCCTTGCTTCATTATACACAATGACTTTGTCACTAAACTGTGTATGAACCATGAATTTCCCTTCTGCATTTCAAAAGGTGTATCAGTTAATCTTAAAAAAAACTAGTGATACTTTAATGAGCACATATTTATGTAAAATCCTGTTTGCTAATCTCTATGCAGAGGAGAACAGATTTTGTTCAGATTTGTACTTTTAAAATTTCTTTGCCAGAAGGCAAGATAGCACATAAAGATTTTTGTTGTTTTGCCCACATGATTAGTGATGGATAATGACATTAAATTTGTGTGACATAAAAGTATGTCATGTTCTACCAAGTGACATTATCCCTTCCCTTTTCTGCAAAGGTACTATTGGCTGGAAGTAGACCTTTCTGGATTAGTTTTATATGAGTCTTCCCTATGTAGTTTTTCTATTAAAATTGGTTTTATAATCAGGAATGATAATCAAGAATGGTAAAGGGCGGGTTGAATCAAGGTGAAAGAATATTAAATTGAGCACACCTGCCTGCCACCGCTGTTCCTTCAACTGAGTGCTGCACACACCATGGGCTCTGTCTGTGAGAGAAAAATCCCGGTGCTTGGTGTCTTTGCATGACATGGAGTTTTGCATGTAGATCAATTTAAAATGTACCTCTTGTTTACATAATTTGCATAATTTTAAAAGATGATGTTGCCAAACTTTGGAAATGTTAATAATACTCAAAATGAAAATCTCCACGACATGTAACTACTTTCTTCCTCTGGATCAGTACGTGGCTTACAATCCCAGCCAGTGGTTTGATCTGCTCCAGTGTCAACTGCCATGTGCTCTGCTTCAAGAGGGAACTAGTCTTTTGTGAATTTTTTTGTACATAATTATTTGTTACAAATATTTTAGCAAATGCTTTCTATATCTCTTGCTTGTGCATATCTTGGCTGGCGTTGTGGAAAAAAAAATAGTGTGAACTATTTCCTTACTGGGGAATGAGGGTTTTTCTTTTTTAGTTTGTGTGAGGGAGGTGGGGAGGGCATGGTTTATGTTGAATGTTTAAATTTTCTTCTGCATGATACACGTCATGTTGTGAAATCTTTAGAGAACTTCATACTGTATGAGTAAGACAATAAAATATTTGAAACTTGCTTGGATGTGCACTGTCATTTTTTACATCTGTTACAGTTGATAGGCCGGCCCATGCTTTAGGGTTTACAAACTTTGATAAAATGTTTTGTGGTTTTGAATCATAAGCTACAGGTGAATTATCTGAAACAAATAAAAATGCTGATATTATAAAGCCCCCTGACTCCACTTACCTCCTTGACCACTCACTTTCCCAACCTGGGCCTATTAGTGCCTTCGGGGTTTGGTTTGCTTTTGTCCCACACCTGTGTACCAACCTCGTTTCCAGTTGTCTTTGATACCTTGTTCACCTGTGTATGTGCTGGCTCAAAGGGACCTTTCTGATTGTCCTGGTGTAAAACTACTCTTGGGACTTCCTTTACCTGGTCTCATTTCCCTTATTTCACAGCCTCCTCTTCTAAGCATATTTTGTCTTCCCTGGTTACAGAATAAAAACCGATGCTTTACACAGTAGTGATTTGCTTGTTTAGCAGATAAGTCCACTTTTTCAGAGTATCATCTGGATTTCGGTATGTGATCATTATTTAGGAAATGAACTAGTACGCAGGTCCTGTAATTGCATTTAACTTTACACTAAACCAGGCTGGTTACAGTCTTATAAATGTGGCTGTTTTATATTGAGACTTGTTTTTTCAGATGGGGTTCCTCTGTGTAGCCCTGGCTGTCACGGAACTTGTTTTGTAGACTAGACTGGCCTGGAACTCACAGATTCTCCCTGCCTCTGCCTCCCCAGTGCTGGAATGGATTAAAAGCCTGTGCCACCATGCCTGGCCTATTTTTGAAAGTAGTGCAGAATTCTTAACGTGTTTAGCATTGTAATCGGGTTGAGATACTCATGGTAGGTAAATGAAGTCCCTTACCCAAATGAGTTGTGGGGTGTTGGGTGTTTTAACCTAGGACATACATATGTATTCACAGATTTCAAGATTTGTGTGCATTGAATAGTGGGCTCCACACTGTAGAGGATCTGAAGAGAGAGATCCTAAGAAAATGACTTCAGAATGAAATGGGAACTCTTAAAAAGTAGAAAATATTTGTAAACTATATAGAAAAATAGGGATTGATAATCAAACCTGAAGGTCTACACAACAGCAATAAAACACCTAATTAAAATATGGGCAAAGGACTTGAACAGACCGTGTAGATGCACAAGTGGCCACTAAGCACAGGAAATGATTTTCAGTAGCTTTGCTATTAAGGAAATGCAAGTACAAGTCACAAATCCATCTATTTTACAAGCTTTAGACTGTAACTATTCTTCCTCTCCTCCAAAAGATAGAAAAACAGTATTGGAGAGAGAATTGGCCACCTCTTTTGTTACTACTGAACTCACAGGGGCTCAGTTCTGGCAGCATTGCGCCAGCTAAAGGCGGGAAGCAGTCCAAGTATTCTGGAAAGTATAAACACTGCCGTGGGAAGGAAAAACCTGACACATTTCCTAACATGGATAAACCCTGTTAAGTGAAACAGCTCCACTTTTATTTTATATTGAGATAATAAAATTCCGAGGGACAAATGAATGGTTTGTGCCAAGAGTAACAGGAAGAAATGGAATTAGCATTAAAAACTTAATAGAGCGTCAGAAGACAGAACATTGTGATGGTTGCACATTAAATAAAGTTACAAGGTTGCATTATTTACAGTTAACAATGATTAACGTGGAAAGCTGTATTTCAGAAAAGAATTTGATTTATTTTACATGCATTGGTGTTTTGCCATGGGTGTCAGGTCCCCTAAAACTGGAGTTATATAGACAGGTGGATGCTGGGAATTGAGCCTGGGTCCTCTGGAAAAGCAGTCAGTGTTCTTAGTCATTGAGCCATCTCTAGCCCTCAAAAAGAATTTTTTAGTGTAGAATGTTTTAGAATGAGAGGTGTGGACAAGATGTTAAAAAAAATTTTACTTTCTGTGTAGTCCTCAGGATGGACAGAGTGGTGATCACGCTTGAGATGATCATCTATAGTCTTTAAAACACCCTCACATTCCAGTTTCACACTGATGTAGACCTGTAAGGCCTGTTGCAACCTTTCCCCTCCCTACCAGCTAAGCATCCAAATGAGAGTTCCTAGAGATTGTGGTTTCTTTAGCCAAGGAAAACTTTACTCCTAAGACAAGTATTTTGCACGTGACAGGTATTTTGCAGCTTTCAGAATGGCTATAGATGCTTTCAATAATGTAACAGTGTATTGCTCTTAAAACAGTACAGCTGAGTCTTTCTCCACGTGCTCAGCCATTATTAACTTTCATCCCTATCACTATTGCTAGGCAGACACAAGAGCTGGAGCCCAATATAAGAATTACCAAGTTGTATCGTAGCTTTACCTAAGAAAATCAGTCCTCTTTTAACCCAGACAATGTAATAATAAGTAAAATATAGTTAAGAGTTGTGAAAGACGCTGCAGATCCAAAATCGGCCTTCCAGTTAACAATAGCAGGGCAGGGCCACAGAAACTGAGGTTTCAGGTTGGCTGTGGTTTGCTATCACTGGAGATGTTAAGGAAGTGATTTGGTCCAGGTTGTTAAGGTAAACTACCAGCAAGATGCAATCAAATTGCTTTTCATTCATTCATTCACATTCTAAGAGTTCCTCTTTAGCATCGTCTCCTGATTGCATAGTGCTTGGGAAGGAGGAATACAAACACACTTCACTTTAACATAGAAGCTCACACTTTCTCAGGCAAAAATTATGTTACTCCTGTTTCAGTTCCTTAGAATTAAACACAAAACACTGACGGTTACCTAGCCACCGATCACATTAGATATTTGAAAAGGCATTAAGGCCATTTCCCAGAAAAGCACATGGCCACGTCATCACAATTTTTATTCCCTCTCACTGGGCATAAATTTGTACCTCCTAAAGGCTCTATAGACTCTAGAATAGAGCATTCCCAACATATTCCTCCTTTCAGTGAGGTTTGATAATACTAAATATGTTCTCCTTTGGTGGGACACTCCAGCAATTTCCTGTTGGTAGACAGTATATCCAAGGTACAAAGCAGCTTGAATTGTTAGCACCTCCTACTGGTAAGAGGGAACCCAGACTTGCCTGGTGGTGGTGGCACGCACTTTTAATTCCAGCACTTGGGGGAGGCAGACGCAGGCGGATCTCTGTGAGTTCAAGGCCAGCCTGGTCTACAAGAGCTAGTTCCCGGACTGGCTCCAAAACTATAGAGAAACCCTCTTGAAAAACCAAAAATAAAAAAAAAAATTAAAAAGAAAAGAGGGAACCCAGACTCAACGAAAACAAAGCAGGGCATGTGATGGCACACATTTGTAACCCTGACTGGCACATGGGACATTGAGGCAGCAGACTGTCCCGTTTGGGGCAAGCTGGGTTGCAGTGAGTCATAGGCCAGCCTGGACTAACTACATAACCTGTCTCAAAAATCAAAGGAGCTGGAGAGATGGCTCTGTGGTTAAGAGCACTTGCTGCTCTTCAGGATTGGAGTTTCAGCCCCAGCAACCACATCAGGCTTACAACCATCTGCAGCTCCAGCTCCAGGCAAACCCCTATACACATGTGCAGGCACCCGCCCACCCCTATACACATGTGCAGGCACCCGCCCCTACACCCTTATACACATGTGCAGGCACCCGCCCACCCCTATACACATGTGCAGGCACCCGCCCCCTACACCCTTATACACATGTGCAGGCACCCGCCC
>PVIU01016239.1:0-45594 GCA_004026605.1 Ondatra zibethicus | reverse complement strand
TTTTTTTTTTTTTTTTTTTTTTTTTTTTTTTTTTTTTTTTTTTTTTTTTTTTTTTTAGTTTGGATACATGTTTGTCTATTTTGTTGATTTTCTCAAAGAACCAACATTTTCTCATTGATTCTTTATATTATTTTCTTTGTTTCTATTTTGTTGATTTCAGATTTCAGTTTGATTATTTCCTGCCATCTAGTTCTCTTGGGTGAGTTTGTTTCTTTTTGTCCGATAGTTTTCAAATGTTCTGGTAATTCACTAGTGTGGGATTTTTCCATCTTCTTTATGTAGACATTTATTGCTATGAACTTTCCTCTTGACACTGCTTTCATTGCGACCCATAAATTTGGGTATGTCGTGTGGTCAATTTCATTGAATTTTAGGAAGTCTTTAATTTCCCCCTTTATTTCTTCCTTGACCCATTGTTGATTCAGGAGAACCTTGTTTAATTTCCATGTGTTTGTTGGCTTTCTGAAATTATTATTGCTGTTGAGTTTTAGTTTTAAGCCATGGTGATCCAATAAGATACATGAGGTTATTCCAATTCTTTGTATTTGTTGAGGTTTGTTTTGTTAGCGAGTATGTGGTCAGTTTTTTGAGAAGGTTCCATGAGGTGCTGAGAAGAAGGTATATTCTTTTATGTTTGGATGTATTGTTATATAGATATCTATTAAGACCATTTCAGTCATAACATCTGTTAGTTCCCTTATGTATCTGTTAATTTTTGTCTGACTGATCTGTCCAGTAGTGAGAGTGGAGTGTTGAAGTCTCCCACTATTAGTGTGTGGGGTCTAATGTATGATTTAAGCTTTAGAAGTGTTTCTTTTACATATGAGGGTGTCGTTGTATTTGGAACATAGATGTTCATTATTGAGATTTCTTCTTGATGGATTTTTCCTGTGACTAATATGAAATGTTGTTCTTTGTCTCTTTTGATTGGTTTCAGTTTGAAGTCTATTTTGTTAGATATTGGTACAGCCACATCAGCTTGTTTCTTAGGTTCATTTCATTGGAAAATTTTTTCCCAACCATTTCTCTGAGGTGATGTCTGTCATTGTGTTTGAGGTATGTTTCTTTTATGCAGCAGAAAGATGGATTCTGTTTTTGTATCCAATCTGTTAGCCTGTGTTGTTTTATAGGTGAGTTGAGTCCATTTATATTAAGGGATATTAATGGCCAGTGATTGCTATCTCCTACTAATTTAGATTTCATTGTTGGTGATGTTAATTTGTGTGTTTTCCTCTTCTTTCAGATTTGCTGCTGTGAGATCATCAATTGTCTGTGTTTTTATTGATGTAACCAAATTCCTTGGGTTGGAGTTTTTCTTCTAGTACTGTGTAGTACTAGGTTTGTGGCTAGGTATTGGTTATATCTGATTTTGTCATGGAATATCTTGTTTTGTCCTTCTATGGTAATTGAAAGCTTTGCTGGGTATAGTAGTCTCAGCTGGCATCCGTGATCTTTTAATGTCTGCATGACGCTTGACTACAACCTTCTGGCTTTCATTGTCTCCAATGAGGAGGACGGTGTATTTCTGAAAGGTCTGCCTTTATATGTTACTTGACCTTTTATCTTTGCAGCTCTTAATACCTTTTCTTTATTCTATATGTTTAGAGCTTTGATTATTATGTGGCAAGGGGCGTTTTTTGAAATCAGTCTATTTGGTGTTCTGTAAGCTTCTTGTATCTTCATAGGCATGTCTTTCTTTAGGTTGGGAAAGTTTTCTTCTATGATTTTGTTAAATATATTTTTTGTGCTTTTGAGTTGAACTTCTCCTTTATCTATACCTCTTATTCTTAGGTTTGTTCTTTTCATGGTGTCCCATATGTCCTGTATATTTTGTGCTAAGCTTTTGTTAGATTTTATGTTTTCTTTGACTGATGAGTCAATTTCCTGTTTTCAGCATTTGAGATTCTTACTTCCATCTCTTGAATTCTGCTGTTTAGGCTTACATTTGTGGCTTCTGATCATTTTCTCATGATTTCTGTTTCTGTAATTCCTTTGGCTTGTGTTTTATTTATTGTCTTTAATTCAGTTTTCAAGTCTTCAATACTTTCTTCCATATGTTTGCTTGTTTTATCTTGGTTTTCTTTAAGGGATTTACTGATGTCTTCCATTTTTTGTGGTCTTTTCCTCCATTTCTTAGAGGGAATTTCTCATTTTTTCTTTAAGAGTCTCAAACATTCTCCTGAAGCTATTTTTTAAGTCATTTCCTCCTGTTTCATCTATATTTGGTTGTTCAAGACTTGTCATTGTAGGATCTCTAGATTTTACTAGTGTTGTGTTGCTCTTTGTGGCATTGCATGTATTCTTACCTTGTCTACCCATCTACTAAGAATATGACTTCCAAATTGGACTAATAGGACACAAAAGCAAGTGACTGCTGAACTTTTCAAAGACAATGAGGGACACCCCTTCAAAGTTTCCTACTTGTCAGAAAAGTCTATCAGGTATTCTTAACTTGTAGCTAAAGGTGGATGCCTCAGCTGATGTGGGATTCCCCTCTGTATGCTGTGAATATGTTTTATGAACATTGGTTAATAAAGAAGCTATTTTGGCCTATGAAAGGGCAGAATACAGCCAGGCTGGAAGAGATATATGGAGAGAGTAGGTGGAGTCAAGAAGATTCCTTGTGGCTGCCAAAGGAGACAGATGACCAGGAACCTTAATGGTAAACCATGAACCTCATGGTAAAATGCAAAATAATGGAAATGGATTAATTTAAGATATAAGAGCTATCTAACAATATGCTTATTGGCCAATAAGTGATTGGCCGAGCAGTGTTGTATAATTAATATACTTTCTGTGTGATTATTTCAACTATGGGCAGCCAGGAACATATAAGCCATCTCTGCTTACATTCTACACTGCAGAAGAAACTTGGGTGACTCTTCAGGAAGCCATCTGCCTCTGTCTTTTCTGTACTTTGGAATTTGCTTGTTCTGTATTTTCTGTTTACTTGGGTAATATTTTTTACTTCTGAAATCTCTGATAGTGTGAAAGACTAGACAGTTATAATTTTACTGTTTCCTTTGTTACCAAATTCCAAAAATATACTCACAAGAGAGACTTGAAGATTATAAAGGTTGAAACATAAAAGCTTCTAAGTTGATTATCTAAGAAAATATTTTAATCTCTAAGAGGCTACTTTTAGTCCAGTAATACAAACTATCATAGAAAGTAGTTTAGGTTTAAAACTTTGGATTCAGAAAGATAGGATAAATAATAAAATACTTTCTCTAAATTTGTCAAATGCAAATGGGCTGGGCATTGTGAATATGATTTCTATCTGATAGCTTTTCTTATTGTATATATTTTTACTGTATTAGAGTTAAACCCTTATATTTTTATTTAGACTAAGGGAGAACAATGTTGTGAAATAATCTTTTTATACATTGTGAAGATGTGTCTCTGCCAAGGAACTTTCTGTTCATTTATTAAAGAACTTAATGCCCAATATCTATGTATTAGAACATAGGTGGGGCTAATAGGGTAAAATAAGAACTTTGGGAAGTAATCAGAATGATTGGGAATTCACCAGCAACACATGGAACAAGTACAAAATATGGTACTAAAAAAGGTAATGAGGCATGTGGTAGAATGAAGATTAATATAAAAAGGCTTATTTAATGTATAAGAGCTAGTTGAAAACAAGCATAGGACAAGGTCAAGCTTTGAAAATGAGTAGGAAGTCTGCATGTCATTATTTCAGGGATGGCAGTCCAGAGAAAGTCTGTCTAAAAATCCTTGTCACTGACTGTAGTTAAAAGTTTTCTATCTGGATTTCTGTGAGTTTGAGGCCAGCCTGGTCTTCAAGAGCTAGCTCCAAGACAGGCTCCAAACTGCAAAGCTACAGAGAAACCCTGTCTCAAAAAACTGAAAAAAAGAAAGAATGAAAGAAAGAAAGAAAGAAAGAAAGAAAGAGTAGGCAAATAATTTCTTGCAATTTGCCATTGTAGGTCCAAAGTAGTGTGTCCAAGATTCTTATTATTGTGAGTATGTGCAGGTTTCAATTTCCAGGTGTGGATTTTGTTCCAACTAGAATCCTGGATACAAAATTGCCAAAGTTCCAGATTGAGTCTTGTGTGGTGAACAGGACAGAGAGGGAGTCATTTTGAATAATAGGTCATTCATGTAGTTGCAATCTCTTGGGTTTGTGAGTGCATCAATGAGGATAACATAGGAAAAAAATTAATTAAAGACTGTAATGTGACACCTGGAATGTTTATGATAAAACAAAATATAAATGAGGTCTATACTACATTTCCATTTTGCCTCAGAAAACAGGAAACAGTAAGTGATGTTTTTCATCCCTTTGTAAAGTTAAACACATTATCTCCTTAGGCAAGAGAGTGGTTTTGGGTTCATACTGCAACACAGATTGGAAATTTAGATTTTAAAGACAATCTTATTTTTGTTTCCTTATCTAAAGAAAAACTACATTCATAAAACACTGTGCAGATTATTTCATTTTCATAACAATTTATTTTAATTAAATATTTAATTTTGATTATGTGGTACATAGTTGCTATTCTGACATTATTTTCACTCCTCCATTTCCTGCTACTCCTTAACTCCACAGACCATTTCTAATATAATTACTATTGTTACACTAAACTCAAATAGTGACTCACAAGCAACACAAAAAACACAACTTACTGATTTCATGGCTCCTATGAAATTGTGTTTATTATATCCAGTGGCTTATCCCTCGTGACAACCCATTCACCTTTCTTTTAGCATTAATTGACCATCCATAGCTTTTCATCTATGAATTAGGCCTTGTGAAATTTCTCCCTGGGATGGTTACTGTTAATGCCACAGTTTAGGTCTTGTTTAATCAAATATATTGCTGATATTAAATGGACTTTCCCTTTTAAGTGTAGAAGTAATGAAATCTTACAGGAAATGTCTTGATACTCTACTGCTAAATATTTTCTTTCTCCTCTTCCATGATGTTCCCTGAGCCTTTATTCTAAGTGTAGCAGTCTAGAGATACAGATTAGGACTGGGCACTTGTTCTCTTCATTGATCAGCTGTGGATCTCTGAAATAACTTCCATGTACTGTCAAACAGGATTCTTTGTTGTAAAATGAGGGGTATATTTAACAATGGTCAAACTTTCTGAATGATTTAGAACAAAATCAAAATAACTGTTTCCATATTTCATCATGTATAAATTAAAAAGCAGCTGAAATGCAATAATGGGCAATTTTTTCCTGGTAAAGTGACTCCAGAAGCTCCTTGGAAATTTCAACTTTCAACTCAATCTAGAAATCACCAACTGTGAGCTCTGACACCTAAAACATGGATTTTATTAAAACTTCCATATAGTTTTAGACATAGTTATTGGCTATAGAGTATGTGATTGTGGCTTGTGTTCCAACAAGAGAGACACAACCACTTTTTCAAAATAAGCTAATTAACAGAGCCTAACTAATCCTGAAAATCAAAAAAATTATTCATTCAATATGTTCCCTTTGAGAGGGTTGACAAAGATCCAGAGATCAGTAGTTAATAGCAATTTTTGTCCCTAAAGGGGACCTGTTTTTGATTCCCTGAACCCAAATCACAGTTTACAATAGTGTATAACTCCCATTAGAGTGATCCAACACCCTCTTCTGACATCCTTGGGCAGCAGTCCTATATGTAGTGAACAAACATACTTGCAGGCCAAACACAAAAGCACAAAATAAATAAATCTAAACATCTTTTAAGAAAAGAAAATGATTTGGATATGTTAAAATATTCGGCTTCCTTCATTTTTTCAACAGTGAATGTCTGATTGTTCTTTCTGTAATGGAGATTGAGAGTATTCACTAACTGTATTTGGTAAATGATTTCCAGGATCCATTGCCAAGAATCTACTTTCTAATAATTATTTTTAAGGGTGGATTTCTATACATTACTTGTTTTGTGAATATATGAACTGTTATACAGCACACAGTAATAATTGTGGTCAGATATGGAAATGATCACATATTTATACATATGAAATGAAGCAACAGAAATCTAATGTGAATAATGCAATGAATTTTCAATGACAGGAACCATAGACACAAGGGAGAGTCCATTAACATTTCATTTCCTTTTTCTTTCTTTTCTCACACCATTATCATATGCTTCTCTAGAAGAGATGATGTAGTTAATGTAGCATAAATTGTAAGAATTTATGGAAAATGATAACTCAAAAAATCAGGGCAGCAACACTTAGTGATTTTTGCTTGAATTTCTGTCCTGTTTCTTAAATTTCCAAATGTTATACTACTAACATTGCATCCTAACCTATAAAATTAAAGTAAAACAAAGTACTTAATGACTATGACTATAGTCATTTTGGGGATAGTCTACCATGATTTTGCCGTGAGGAAGAATCTGCAGGATTAAGGTTTAATTTGCTTCTTCAAAGCCTCCATTGGGAAACAGCTTTTTAATCGGAGACTACTCTAAGTCTACTCAGTTCCCATGGGTCTCTCATTGTTTTCTTGCTCTAACCAATAAAGACCAACATCTTCAAGGTTTTATTACTTACTAAGTGATTCTTTGGAAAATAAACAAATTATTGAACTCTGAATTACAAATTTTGGTTCAAATTTTTCTAAGACAATAAAAAATCAAAAACTTTGAATAAACTGGTAGAGGCAAAGTGATAGGACCAATTAGGGAGAAAAGATAAAAGAAACTATCAAGCATTAGGTTATATAAAGTGAGGATATGAAGTGATCTAGTCCCTGTACTTGTTTTGAAACACAGTAGAGAAAGTTTATTGAAACGTGGATAATTTTAAGTGGCATTTATAATATGTACTCAAGAATATGGAGAATGTATGACATTGTATGATCAAATCTCATGTTAAAATCAGTTTGATAGAAAATTAGAAAATAAGAGAATTATTGGAAAAATCAAAAGAACAATAAAGAACAAAGCAGTACACCAGCTTCTATAGAAGTAGCTGGAACTCATCTCAGTTAGAGTTACCAGATTAGTATAATATATATAAGTGATAACTTATAAGATTGAAGAGGAGGGGTAGAAAATTTTTCCAGTATGTTAATAATTTTATAATAATTAAAAAGTTCTTTACAAACAAACTCCTACCTATTTTTTTCAGGAGAAAGTAACTAACAAATCTAAAGTTAAGGAAAGTTCAATGAGCAGGAATCAAAACTGACAGGAAGAGAAAATAGTAAACATTTTTACTGTGGGCTGCAAGCTGGAAGAACTGGCAGTGTATTAGAACTGTGGTAAATTTCCAACAGCCAGTTCAAATCCACTCAAGCAGAGACAAAGGAAAACAGAGTGAGGGGATCACCACTGTGTTTCACATCAAGACCTCACAATGGAGAACAAAGGGGTGAAGCTCCAATTGGTCTTAGTTCCCAGCACAGGGCCCCTCCTTTCCCCAGCTCTACTGAAATCCAGTGAAAATTATTTCAGCAGGGTGTCAGGGGCCTGAACACCACCTGGAGGCTGTGCCAAATACAGATAGCACACTATCATATTTATCAAATACTGAAATGTATGCAATATTTAACTTATATGTGATTCTTCTAGGTTTGTCAACCATAGAACCACTGAGGAGAAAAGTATTTATAGAAATATACCACATATAGTCTGTCAATCAAAAATGAATATTATAACAAAAGGGAAGTGAATGAATTTGAGAGCCAGATATGAACAATGTGTGTGTTCATGCCAATATACTCTTGTTCCTCCATGTTTGTAAATAAAAAAAAAACAAGAGTTATAATATTTATTTTAAGAACATAAGGGAAAGATGACATGGACCAGAATTCCTTATTTTTAAAGGAAGCATGAACTATATTTCTCTACTCCAGCCAATATTTTTTACATTTTAATATTGAAATAAAACTTTAAGAGTTCAGCTGAACTGAACATACTAATTTGCTCCCGAGTCACTGGCTTTTGTTTAAGAACTTTTAATGACCTTTCCTTAGGCAACTTCATTTTGCTGGATGGTAGGTGGCACTGTGAGCACGGGAGTCACTGACTCCACAAAACATAATGAGCCATGGAAGTCTGACATGTGCCTTTAAGGCAGTGGTTCTCAAACTTCCTATACTTGTGATGCTTTACTAGTTCCTCATGTTATGGTGACCCCCCAGCAGAAAATTATTTAGCTTTTACTCTATAATGGTAAACTGCTACTGTTATGACTGTTAATGTAAATATATGATATACAAAGTATCTGATATGCTACCCAAAACAGGTCTCAACCCGTAGGTTGAGAACCACTGCTTTAAGCTAAGGACAAAAAAATCTGAACGCCAACCAAAATTGTCTCCTTACCATATTAAAGTTTATGTTATCTTAGAATCATTGACAGAGAAATACAGGTAAATCAAAAGGAGTTTCATCTCTGAAAACATTTTTCTTGTCTTTTACACTTTACCTTTCAGTATGATGGGAACAAAGTGATGTCCACATTCAAATCTGTAGTATATGTTTTCCTTGGCAAAATGCTACTCTATATCCCTCTTTTAAGCAGTCAGCCTCAAAGGATTTCAACTGATCATTAACCATTGTGCTGTTGTGTGTATGGTCTGACAGCAAACAGGATCCTGCATCAGTACACTGTGTGTTTCTGATGGGTAATACACGTTAGATATCCCCTTTAGAAATTAGAATTTAGGTTTTGTATTTGATGTGACTATGTAAATCCTGTAGAAATAAGCAAAGTCATTTCATATTCTATGGTCTATTCATTTCTTTCTTTCTTTCTTTTTTTTTCAAAACTTTTGGGCGAGGGTTCAATCCATCTTCCTGTTTTGTCGAAAGCTAGATGGCGCTGTGAGCACAATGGTCATTAATTTATCAAGTATAGTTTGGCATGTGCTTTTAAGGGCAGCAATGCCATCTGTGCTTAAAATGACTTGTCACCTTCTGTTAACTTTAATAAGAGAACTATGCAGACAAAAAGGAGATTTTACACTGAGAACATATGTTTTTCTCACCATTTCCCTGTGCTGGAGTTCTGTAGTCTCTTTCCTTGATCTACCTTCATATTTTTAACTTTCCCTATCTAAAATCTAACTTTAAGCTCCATGGTTACCATACTCCATCAATCAATTTCACAGTTTAGTTAAATTCATTTAAAAACGTTATTCTTAGGATGGATGACTTCACTTCTGATGATCAAAGCACAAAATTGTGTAATTTGTATACATACTGAGTGGAAAATAATTGTGTAGTATCCCACTTTGATGCATGGGCTTCTTTGTTTGCTATGGTTTCTCTCTGAATAGTAATCCTTCCATTGTCTTCCTTAGCTTTAGTTTTCATGAATTGCACCTACTGATCTGTGAGTATTCAATTATAAATTGCTTCCTCTAATGGCCCATGGGGGACTATTCAAATGCTGGTTTCAGTTAAAGAATAATCAACAACCTTGTCATGTGAGTATGCATATCAAAACCAGTTGCAGATGTCATTTTACACTAATCATCATGAATAAGATCAATAACAAAACTACTGCACATGCTGGTGACAATATAGAGTAAGGGGATCCTTACCATCCTCTTGTGAAAATGAAAACTTGTACACATATATTGGAAATCTTTTTGCACGCTCTATTAAAAACTGAAATTATAAAACTCACGGGTAAATGGATGGAAATAGAAAAACAAATCCTGAGTGAGGTCCTCAGAATTGCAAAGGAGAATATGACATATACTCACTTATATTTGGAGGTTAAGTTTTAAGCTTTACAAAGATATCCAAGAATCCAAAGGTAAGGTATAGAGTAAGAGAATATAAAGGAGGAAAGAGTTTCCCAAGAAAGGAGAAATTCCATATGTAATAATGAAGACACTTGTGTGGTCTTAATGCTTGAGTGGGAGCATTAGCTGGATGGAGTGTTGGAATGCTGAGAATGAAAACTAAAACTATGGATCATGTAAAATGTGTTATAGAAACCCACTTTAGCTGAATTCCTAATATATAACATATAAATGAAGGAAATATAAATCAAATCACCAAGTAACTGGGTTAGAAATCACCAACCCCATTTCTCTCTCCACCACATAAAATCTCCAATCCCAGGCATAGGTTACATCTAATTGATGTCATGGACAAAGGCTCCACATAGAAACAAAAAAATGTGCTTCTATTGCTCAGGAAATTGATTGCTTTACACAAATTCAGGACAAGGCCCTATCACTTAATATAACATCTACATATCTCATTAAACACAGAGAAGTTCAGCATGTGCCGACCTACGGAATAGTATGATGGTACTGGAAGGCATTCTGCAGGCTTCTTGGTGAGAAATTGAAATATAAGGCCAGCTCTGAACTGTTTGGTCTACAATGGAAGTAAGCAAACACTATTTGATTGGATTTAAGGCCTTGAGAAAGAACATATTTCTGACATTGCTCTTTTGTTTGTTTGTTGTTGTTTTTTCAAGACAGGTTTTCTCTGCAGATTCGAATCCTGTCCTGGATCTAGTGCTTGTAGAACAGGCTGACCTTGAACTCACAGAGATTCCCCTGCCTCTGCCTGCTAAGTGTTGGAATTATAGTTGTGGCCATCACCACCTGGCCTGACATTGCTCTTGTATCCAAGTACCTGGGAGTAAGTATGGCATGAACCTAAGGTAAAACCAAGTACTCCTGTTTTGCTTATGAAATACAGCAATATAATGATTCTCAATGACATTCTGTTATACCCATGATCAGTAGGTCATTTAGTCATCATGATAAAGATACCATCTGCAGTAAATGGGAACAAATCCTGAGACTTCCTACTGGACAATGTGCAGAGAATGAAAGATCTGGGATCATCCAGTCATAAGTGACATGTCGCCATCCAAACCCTCCCTTCAGTGCTCAGAAAACTACAGGAGAGAAGGTATATAGATTCTAAGAGCCAGTGGGATTGGAGAAATGTAACCAAGGAAACAATGCTTATTGGACAAATCAGGATTGGTTCACCTTTGAACTCACATACTGACTGCATTCACAAAGTATATGCAGATCCAAGTCATTTGGGGTCTCAGCACTGAGAGAGGAAGGAGACTTAATCTCTTATCTCCAACAAAGAAGCTATCTGAATTTGGCAACTGGTCCTAAAGGAAAAGTTAGTTTACTTTGGTGGAGCTGCAGTGGACCTATAAACCATTCTCAGGTAAAAGCCTCATGCCAAGCAGTAGACAGTTATATCATATTAACACAAGTGTTTATTATTATTATTATTATTATTGTTCATAAAGCTCTGTCTGTTTTTGTTTGTTTTACTTTATGGTAATTTGCTAATATATTATGATTTCCAATTCTGTGATTTTGTGGGTATTTGTGGGTATCTCTGTGCTCGTCATGGGCTCTGGCTCTGGCTCTGACTCTCTCTCTCTCACTCTCTTTTTCTCTGTTTCTTGACTTTGTTCTGTTATGAATATTTTTTTTAATTTGGGTGCATGTTTCTAAAAAGAGAGAAATAGTGTGGTTAGATTGGTTGGCAGGTGGCAATAATGGAGGTCGTATGATCAGAATATACTGTCTGAAAAATCTGTTTTGAAAACAAGTAATAATCAAATGATGGTTTCATGCTCATTTGCCTTAAGGAAATAAAATTAACTTATGTATGGCAGGAGGTATTTTAATTGGTTTAAGGAAAAGTTGAGGAAGTCATTTCTCTGTTTTTGTCATGAGTCTTTCTGGGATGGGACTCTGGGTGTCAGGCTTGGCTGGAAATCATTCTACCTATGAAGTTCTCTTGATTTTGCTACAGATTAATTTTTCACAGTAATGCTGGGTTTGAGCCCACGAGCTCCAACAGGCTGGGCATGTGGACTACCTCTGACCTACACCCATATGCCTTAAGGATTTTGAAAAGAATAAAATTCGTAAGGTCTTGAAGCCAGGACATCAGGCATACTAGGCATGCATTATCACATAACATTGAGCTCTACCCCTATGTTTTAAACCTTTTGAAAAAAGTAATCATAATAATCTGATCTTATCTATACTGTCCTTTTGATCAAACCTAAAATCTTAACTGATTCTTATAATGTTTGTCTTACTAGCCCCTCAGATAATATATTTATTGTGGTTTCTTTGTCCATTCTTTTCATCATTGCCACTCAATTCTTTTAATTTTCTTGGACAGATTCTGAAAATGCAGCCTAGGCTGGATACTATCTTTTGTAGTTGAAATTTCTTCTGTGAATCTCTCCTGTGTGTCTGTTCAAAATAGTGGTTGGCAGTTACCAACTTCACGCTATTCTCAAAATGAAGTGCCTGCCAACATATCAGGGAAATTTGGATGGACAGAGACAGGACTCCTCGAAATACAAAACTATTCTTTGATTTAAAATTTAAGGACAGCAGTGATTATATGTAACAATATATGACAATGAGTACCGAGTACCATTTATTCTTAAGAATAATCAGTTGCTGAAGAAGAACACCATGAAAGTGGTAATTTTTTATAAAGGAAAATATTAAATTGGGCCTAGCTTAAAGTTAAAATGTTTAGTCTATTACTGTCATGGAGGGAAACATGGTGGTATTCTGGAAGTCATGGTGCTAGGGATGGAGCTGAGAGTTCTATGTCTTGATGTTCAGGCAGCAGGATGAGATTATGAGTTATTCTTCCTTAACTTCTGAGACTTCAAAGCCCACACTCTTGTTATACAGTTTCTCTAAGAAGCCAGACTTACTCAAAGAAAGCCATATCCCCTAATAGTGTCTCTCCTCATTGAACAATGGGGGCCATTTTTATTCAAATCATCATATTCTTTCTGGCCCCCTAGGATTGTTATCATATCATAATGCAAAATTCATAGAGTCCAACTTTAAAAGTCCCCATTATCTATCACAGTGACAGCACTGTTTAAATGTCCAAAGTTCAAAATCTCTTCTTAGACTCATGCATTCTCTTAACTGTAATCCCCTGTAAAATGAAAATGTAAACGCACATCATATGGTTTCAACATACGGTGGTACAGGATATACATCACCAATCCAGAAGGGAAAAAAGAGCACAGTGTGGACATACTGGACCAATGCAAGACTGATAGTCAGCAGGGAAAGATCTAAAATCTGGATCTCTGTGTCTGATGTCAAAATGTTGTTCAGATCTCCAACACCTTTCATCTTTGCTGAATGCAACATAATTCTTTCTCTACAGGGGTTCCACTCCCTGTTACCAGCTGATCTTGGCAAATTGCTCTGGAACCTTTACTATCTTGGGGTCTCCAACACAATCCTGGCTTCATTTTCACAGCTTCTCAGAACTTAAAGGCCTGTCCTGATAACCAGTGATTTAGTTCCTTCTAAAAAGCTGTATCTCTTAAAAGTACCACTAATATAGGCCTATGGAGGTAATTTTTCTTCAAACCATCACACATGATTTTGATGATAAGGAAAGGAAACTCCACTCTTCCTCAAAACTACTTTGGTAAAATAACAGCATCAATCATCATTTACAATCAATAAATTAGAAGAAATTACAGTCAAGACACATGAACCTTTCTAGCTTATTCACAACAAGCCATCTTTTGACTCATTCATTAGTCAACCAATACAATAATCATTTAGCTCCCTTTTATAGAATGTGCAGTTAAATCCAGGATCATTATTAAATAAAACTATATAAACAATTCAGTGGGGGTCTATTTTATTATTCTTCCCACTACCATTTTATTCCCTAAAATTCAGCTTCAAACCTCATCTCCCAATGCTATTTTACATAAATTAAAGATCTCCATAACTTCTTTAAGAGAATTATTTAATTCCATGAGTTGGTGATGCATGCCTTTAATCTCAGGATTAGGGAGGCAGAGCCATGCAGATCTCTTAATTCAAGGACATCCTTCTCCACAGAGCAGGTTCCAGTGTAGCCAAGGATAAAAGAAAAACCCTATTTTAAAATCACAGTAAAATACATGAACCTTTCTAGCTTATTCCCAATAATCTATCTTTTGACTCATTCATTAGTCAATCAATACAGTAATCTTTTTAGCTCCCTTTTATAGAATGTGCAGTCAAAACCATAATCATTAATAAATAAAACTATATAAATCAATTTACTGTGGACTAGTTTAATATTCTTTCCACTACCATTTTATTTCCTAAATCTCAGCTTCAAATGTCACCTGCAAACCTTATCTTACATAAATTAGAGATCAACATAACTTCTTTAATAGAATAATACAATTCCATGAGGTGGTGGAACATGTCTTTAATCAAAGATAAGGGAGGCAGAGTCAGGCAGATCTCTGAATTCAAGTCCAACTTGGGCCAAGAACAAGTTCCAGAATAGCCAAAGATAAAAAGTTAAATCCTCTCTTAAAACACAGAATAAAACAACAGCATAATACAACCCATGAGACTACCCTCTCTCCTTCATGTATATGAGTTTACAGCAAATAGAGTCTTTTTGCTTATGTAGAAACAATATCCTAAGGACCATCAACACTCAATTACTTAGCATCATCTTCAGGGAAGCTGCTTCCAGTGACACAACAGGATTAATTTTATAAGGCAAAATTGGAGATATATAAATATATATATATGTATATTTGCAATATATTTGTATATATTTAGTGATTCTTCTGTGTCATAAAAATATCATGCGACAAACATGATAGAATCTTTCTAAAATATCAGAATGTGAGGAATGACAATAAATTTTCAAAAACATCATCAATAATGTTGGCAGTCATTTTTTCCAGTTAAATCCCAATTTTCTTAATTACAGTTCACTTGCAATGCAAGATTATTTTTTTAGATTTCATTTATTTTCATTTTATCAGTTTGTGAATTAGCATTTGCCTGAAGTCTGTGTACCACATGTCTGCAGTGTCCAAGGAGGATAGAATAGTGTCTCAGATCCCTGGAACTAGAGACACAGATGGTTGTAATCTGACATATGGGTACTGAAAATTGAACCCAGGTCTTTTGGACGAGCAGTGTTCTTAGCTGCTGGGCTATTATTTATATCACAAGACAGTTTTTTAAGGCTGACCTTAATTACTAATATTAACAATCAGGCACAGTGGGAACTGTTTTTGAGCAGAATCAAAGGTCTGAATGCTTCCATCACAGACAGGGGATGCTGGAGACTGAAGAGTGGTTTCCTAACGTGAAGGGAAGAATACAAGAGGTCAGAGATATGTAACATGCCTACCACAATAAGAGAAGTAATTCATCATCTGGTGACAGTGACTCAAAACTATGCAAATGTTATCTGAAGCAGGCCATATGAGTCTTGGCTGTAGGTCCAAATTCTTGATGGCATAAAGAAAGAACAACATAATAGGCAGATATTTCAAAATCAATTTACTAAAATATTTCACAGACATACTTAGGAATTCTAAACCATGAAAATAAAATGTTATAACTTATAGGAAACAGAAAGATAAGTTATGGAATATAAATAGGGTGATTTAGCTGGCAGTCCAAGTTTTGAGGACTTAGACATCATTCTTTCCCCTGACTTGCCAATTCCCCCAACTCTTAAGTCTGCCCATTAATTTAATTTTGCCATGAAACTGTCTCATCCTTAAAACTTCTGTTTCAAAAAGAGCAGTGGAAAGGATTCTTCATGAAATTATGTATTTGAAATTTTCTTTTGCTCTGCAGATGTTGAGAATCTGAGAAATATAACAAATCTCTTTGTCATGTTTGGTTGTTATCTGTTAGAAGCCTGTCCTTTTCTGATAAAAGACAGAAAGGTTGTGGATGTGGAGGGGTGAGGAGAAACTGGGAGACGTAGAGGTAGGGACACTGTAAACAGTATATATTGTATGAAAAAAGAATCTATTTCAATAAGTGAAAAAATCTTAAAATTGACACTCTGTCATTTCTTAATCAAGTTTCATTTAGGATTTAGAACCTTTTTTTTTCAGGATATGTAAATCCTGAAAATTTCAGAATCTACTACCCTGTACATCTGAGTATGTTGCTCATCCCTTATCATTTTCTAAATGGTATATAATCACTGTGACAATTCCTGAGCCAGAGTCTGCCTTAGTGTTTAATGCTTTTCCATCTACAGATCATAAACAGACACCTTGCCTATAAGCAAATTCCTAAGAACATCTGTGTACTCTGATGTCATCTCAATCTCCCCATCAAGATTATGAATGAAGGTTTCATGCTAATGGTCAGCTTTACCAGGAAGCCACACAATCTGTTCTGGTGGCAAAATTTAAGATGTATTATGTGCCATGATTCTTGATAGTGAATAATGTGGTGCTGAAGCAAATATCTCCTATAAAAGCATGTCTCTGGCTCTATGTTTGGAGACATATTGGTAGAAAAAAATTAGTAGTATCAATTTTAAAGCAAAATGTATTAGACATTCACAATGTATTTAGGAATTCGTGTCTATTTTTAAACGTTAAACCTGCTGAAAATCAATGCAAAATCTTCATTTTCTAAATAAGAGGCAGACGTTTTCCCCCCACAGAATTAATAAGACCCTCTTTAATTTAAACGATTTAGGACTTAATTTAAACAATGAAATCCCAAAACTGAAAACAGAAGAGTGCTCAATGCCAAGCTCCTGCGACCTGGAAGTGCGACTGTGTTTACTGCTCCGGGGAAATCGCTAATAAAGAGAAATTTTGATTTAAACAACGCAATTCCGCGATCAAAGCAACATTTCAGTGACCCGAAAGTGCGACGGCATTTGTTGCTCTCGGAAACCGCCAAGAAAGGGAAAGTTTCATTTAAACAATGAATTTCCAAGCTCAAAGCTACTCGGCTGAAACCCGGAAGTGCGTCGGTATTTGATGCTTGGGGGAAACCGCAAAGACAGAGAACCTTTGGACCGGGTGGTGGTTTCCTCCCGTTTCCTTTGCAGCCTCTGCTGCCGGTGACGCACTTCCGGTAGCTCGGCTTTTTTTTTTTCTTTTTATTTATTTTTTATTGCTTTATAAATAATACCATTCAAAATTTCCACTTCCTCCCCTCCTCCCCTTACCCTCTTGCTCCCCCACTCAACATCCCTCCCACCCAGCCCCTCGCCGCCTCTGTCCGAGTCGTGAAGGGACCGCGAGAACCTTTAGCAGAGTTGGGGAGGGCAGCGAAAGGTAAAGGAGATCAGTTTCTAAATCCACGCCTCAGAATAATGTAGGAATATGTCACGAGCTGTTGGGTTTCAACTCAAGGTTCTTTTGTGAGTAGTACTATGAGGACTCAGTACCCTTCTTCCCAGGGATCGATGAGTAACCAGACCAAGCAAGAGAATTGTCTTTATAATGATTCTTTACCAGCAACTTCAATATCCAATGCATTAATGGGGTTTACAATCTTAATAGGCATAGGGGATTGATGATGGGCAACACACAGGCAATTCAATATCACAATTATCAATCCTACTAATCCTAATACATAAACCCAATTCATAACCTCAACTCAGCTTATCAATTATTCATGAAGCAGTTTTTAACCTTAATGCAATTTATCAATTAACATTTCCTAATACTAATACCAAACACTAAACATATATATTAAAACGTCGATTTCCCTTAACATTTAATGCTCTAATATTAATACTAATGTTTCAATAACTTTTAACAACTCACACTCTAAACACATGTTACAAAGTGCCCTACTTAAATAATCCTGCTATCTCTCTCTCTCTCTCTCTCTCACACACACACACACACACACACACACACACACACACACATTATATGACCTGATCTGTTCTATAAAGGGCTGAAAGGCACTGCTAGGTTTCTTCCAGCTGGAAGTCCAACTGCATTAGGGTTTGATCACGAAGTTCAACTCTTGACCCCGTAGTTCTGTGTAATCTGGTGATGGTCTGCACCCAGGAGATAAGGCATTCAATGTCCTGCTCTCAGGCTGGGACCGGGTGCTGCGTCAACTCTTGACCACATAGTCTGTGGTCTGGTGCTAATCTTATCTCAGAATGCAGGGCCTTTGGAGGACTCTGCTTTTTGGGTGACAGTCTCGGGAGACAAGGCTTTAGATCTCGGGTAGTGAGACTCTGCTTCAGGAGCATGCCAGGGCCATCTTGATGATGAAATGACTGTCTTACTTTTGCCTCTCTTTTATATACGTTAGTAAACAACTTGTTTAACTTGACTTCTGATAGCCAGATGTCCTAGGCTATCAATATCGACTGGGCACAGAGGGGTGAGGTCCCTCTCGTGTCCATGTTTCTGGTAAACATGTTTACTCCAAGTCAGTATTGACTGAACACAGAAGGGTGAGGCCCCTCTTGTGTCTTACTGGAAAACATGTTTACCTCAAAATGACAAGGATGTTTTTCCTACTTGTTTTTCTTAACATTTTATTTTAGTAATTTTCCATACCACACAGAAGAAGAAATGTACACTACACCAAGTTGTACTCATTCTTATTCTATAAATTTCCTGTTCTATCTACACTACAGATTTCACTATTCATTCATTCAGAGGGATCTGTTTCCACGCTCATTACAGAATATGTTTAGAAAATGATAGTAATAACGAAGGAGAACGTTGCTGTAAAGAACATCACAGTCCTGTGCCCTGGACAGAAGGAAGCTGAAGAGGAAAGATGAGGAGATCACAGGGAGTGAAGTTTTCTTTTTCTTATTTCGCCAAGCATCACCTTTTGAGATATAGCTTATCTAGAAGCAATTAAGTTATCAATGATAGAAGATTATAATACATAAAATATAATACTATAATTTGGAATATATTTTACTTATTTTGATATATTAATGTCAATTTAAAACATTTATTTTCACAAATACAACAAAGCACACACCTCACCCTTTAACAAATATCTGCGATTTTCTCCTCTAACAGCTGTGGATTCTACATAGTAATGCAGAAAACAAATTAAAGCTTAAAAAGCAAGGAAATACAGATCCCTCTCTCCTGTTACAGACAGAATCATGGCTTCACTCAAACTAAGTAACTGGTCTACTATGGAACTATATGTCCATACACATGTAGGTTTTAAGTTTTTGATTTGGATACAGATATATTTTGTATGTTGCTAAGTAGTAACTGTGTGAATTGGGAATCACAGGGTAGTCTTTTTTATAAATTAATTTATTACTATTTTATGGGAAAACTAGCCTGCATGTTTCAAGATTACCTATACATTGTAAATGTCTGTGTATGAGTGTATTTACAGCAGACAGAATGCTATTAGGACATGTAATCCATGGTGTATTAAAGATTACAGCACATGTATCCACGCTTTTCTTGGTCTGGGATTCAGCTTTAAGAAGTCATGTGTATTTGTAATGTTTTGCTTTATCTCTTATCCTGCCATTTTCCCATAAAGCTTTAATATGCTTTCTGTATTCGTTATGTTGGATGGTTTCATAATTATATGCCAAGGGGACTTTCTTTTCTGACAAAAACTATTTTGTGTTTTCTATATTTCTTGTACTTTTATGGACAACTTCTTCTTTAGGTTATGAAACTTTTCTCTCTGATTTTTTGAAAGATTTTCTGGGATTTTGAGCTGGGATTCTTCTTCATTTATTCCTATTATTATTAAAACACTGTTTATGGTGTCCCAGATGTTCTGTATGTTTTGTGTCAGGAGTTTTAGATTTAAGATTTTCTTTTCCTCATGTATTCTTGTCCTCTACTGTATCATCAATATCTGATATTCTCTCTTCCATCTTTTGTTTTCTCTTAGCCAAGCTTACTTCTGTAGTTCTTATTTGAACCTGTAAGTTTTTCATTTCCATCATTTCCCCATATTGTGTTATTTATTGTTCTACTTCGTTTTCCAATTCTTGAACAGATTCATTCATTTATCTACACTGTTTGTTTGTGTTTCCCTGGATTTCTTCAAAGGATATATTCATTTTCTCCTTAGGAACCTCTATCATCCTCATATAGACAGTTATGCATCTTTCCTGTGCTTGAGCAATGCTGAAGTATTCAGGGACTACTTTGATAGGGTTGCTGGTCTCCAGTAGAGATATATTCCCCTCACTGTCATTGTCTATCTTTTTAAAATTGATTTTATTGAGATCTACATTTTTCTCTGCTTCCCTCCCTGTCTCTCCCCTCCACATCAACCCTTTCCCATGGTCCCCATGCTCCCAATTTACTCATGAGATCTTGTCTTTTTCTACTTCCCTATTGTTTGTCTTTTTATGCTGCTATCCATGCATCTGGGTTTGGAATGATTACAGACTTATTGCTGATTTCTGGTTTTGTCTTTGTTGGTTATCTGCTTTCCTTTCATGTTTCTGTTTCCTCTCTTTCCATGCCCTTCTCAGTTACTTACTCACAGGTAATCCCTGCTGATGTTGCCTGCTGTGATAATGAGATGAGTTGGTGTAGGAAAGTGGGAGGAGAAGATCTTTGTGATCCTTTGATAACAGGCCTGAAATGAAAGAGAGACCACAGCAGGTGTTCTGCTAAAGATCCAGGGATGATAATGGGGAAATAGGGATCAGAGAAACAGAGGAAGAGATGATTCTCCATAGTTAGCCTATCTGGTTTCCTGTTAGGACTGGTTTTTGGGTTAGCAGAGGTGCCTGCTAGAATTTGGGGCTGGTATAAAGCAGAACCATGGAAGGAAGTTGAGAGAGGAAGGTCTGTGCAATTCACAGCAGACATGAGAAGGCTGGGGGAGGAATACTGAAGCAGGTTTTCTTTTGCAGTACTAGTGATGAGAATGAGGAATTGGATTTGTCAGAGAGGAGGGTGAAGGCCCTTAGTTAGGTTACCTGTTTCCCTAACCTACTCAACTGGTAAGTTTTCAGGGAATATGTAGTGGTGTTGGAGGCTGGGATAATGGTATGATTTAGGGGAAGGAAGATTGGAGGAGAAGATCTTTGTGATAATTTGGGAATGGGGGGAGGATGGGTATGACATCAGGTGGTGCGGGGAATTGTCTGTATTCTGTCAATCATGTTTTAAATAAATGCTGATTGGCCAGGCAGGAAGTATAGATGGGACAACCAGACAGGAAGTAAATGTTGGGCCAGAAGAACAGAAGTATTCTGGGAAGAAGGAAGCTGCCCCACACTCCTCCCCAGACCACCGAAGAAGCAGGATATGACCTGCCCAGCTGAAAAAGGTACTGAGCCATATGGCTAACATAGATAAGAATAATGGGTTAATATAAGTTATAAGAGCTAATACAAAGCCTGAGCTAATGGGCCAATCAGTTTATAACCTAACATAGACTCTCTGTGTGATTTTCTTTGGGACCTAATGACTCTGTGACCTGGTAGGAAGACAGAAACCAACCAAGCTGTTCATGTTACAATCAGGGAGGAAGATATCTTAATTAAGGGAGCCCTTTTGGGGTTGGCAAGAGGCTTGGCTCTAGAGGGGTTCCCAGGTGTCCACGGGGATGTCCACAGCTAGGACCCTGGGCAGTGGAAGAAAGGGTGCTTGAACTGGCCTTGTCCTGTAATCAGACTGATGACTATCTTGACTCTCACCATAGAACCTTCGTCTGGTGACAGATGGAGATAGAGACAGAGATCCACATCAGAGCAAATGAAGAACAGAAGGGAAGAATGTGAGCTAGGAAGTCAGTACCACGAGGGTTTGGTACACCCACTGAGACAGTGTGCCTGAGCTAATGGGTGCTCACCAAATCCAGTTGGACTGGGACTGAACAAGCATGGGATCAAACTGGACCCTCTGAATGTGGCTGACAATTGCGGCAGGCAGGGAAGCCAATGATAATGGCACTGGGATTTGTCTCTTCTGCATGTACTGGCTTTTTGGGATCCTATTCTATTTGGATGCATAACTTCATAGGCCTGGATGGAGGGGGGACGGCCTTGGACTTCCCACAGGGCAGGGTACCCTGCTCTCTTCTAGGACTAGAGCAGGAGGAAGGAGAGTGAGTGGGGGAGAGGGAGGGAAGTGGAAGGAGTGGAGGAAGTGGAAATTTTGAATAGTATTATTTATAAAGTAATAAAAATATTAAATATTTCAATAAATAAGTTTATAGAAAAACAAAAAAGAAACATGATATACATTACATAAGGAAAATGTAATTTCAATAAGGAAAATGTAAGTATAGTGAGGACCAAAGCAAGACTGAAAACTAGGTGGGAAAACTTCATATTCTGCATGTCCATATTCAATATCAAAGCATTATAGGTGGCTGATTTTTCAGGTGCACTGCTGGTTCCTTAATAACAATACAGAGACTTATTATTAATTATAAAAAACTTAGCCAATAGCATAGGCTTCTTTCTAACTAGCTCTCAAACTTAAATTATCTCATTTTTAAATTTTACATCATTTTTTACTAGTATTTACTAATTTTTTTCACAAACTTTATTTACACACCAACCCCCAGTTCCATCTCACTCCTGTTCTCCTCCTCAACTCACCTTCTCCCCAGTCCAGCCCCCTTCCACTCCATGGACTGGGTGAGGCCTCCCATGGGGAGTCAAAAAGTCTGTCACATCACTTGGGCAGAACCATGGCCCTTCCACCTTTATCTAGGATGAACCAGATATCCCTCCAAAGGTCATGGGCTTCAAAGAGCCATTTCATGCACTAGGGATAAATACTGGTTCCACTGTTAGTGGTCACACTAACTGTCCATGCCACACAACTGTTACACACACCCAGAGGGCCTAGCTTGATCTTATGCAGGTTACCAAACAATGAGACTGGTGTCAGTGAGCTCCTACTTATTTAGGTGAGCTGTTTCTGTGGGTTTCTCTAGAATGATCTTGGCCCCTTTGGTCTTTATGACTGGACTCCAGGAGTTCATCCCAGTGCTTAGCTTTGGATTACTGCATCTGCTTCAATCAGTTCCTGGATAAAGGATCTATGATGACATTAAGGTAGTCATGAATCTGATTACAGGGGAAGTACAGGTAAGGTATTCTATTATTGCTTAGATTCTTAGCTGTGTCCATTCTGAGAATTTTTGCTAGTGCCTGGTTTCCTGCAAACCCCATAATGACTCCCTCTTTCTTTGCTCTTGCTTTCTCTTCTTCACCAAACTCTACCTTCCAGATCCCTCTTGTTCTCCACCACCACTTTCCCATTCCCCTTGCTATTGCCCTACCACCCTTCTACCTCTTATCAAGCTGCAAATATAGTAATGAAATCTTCTTGAGTCCCCTTCCTGAGGGGAGACATGTATGTACCTCTTAGGGTTCTCCTTGTTTTCTGTCTTCCTTGGGGTTGTGGAGTACAGGCTGCTGATCCTTTGCTTTATGTCTAATATTCACTTGTGACTGAGTACATACTATGCTTGTCTTTCTTTGCTTGAGTAACTTCACTCAGGATGGTTTGCCAGCAAATTTCCAGATGTGTTTGATTTTTACACTGAGCAAAAGTCCAGTGTGTAAACATACCACATTTTCTTATCTATTCTTCCGATGAGGGGCATCTAGGTTATTTGAAGATTCTGCCTATTATAAATAATGTTGTTTGAACATAGTTGAGCAAATGTCCTTATACTATGAGTGGGATTCCTTTGGGTATATGCACTAGAGTGGTGTTGCGTTGCTGGGCCTTGAGGTAGATAGCCTTTCAATTTTCTGAGAAACTGCCATATTGATTCCCAAAGTCACAATACAAGGTTGCACTCTCAACAGCAATGGAGAAATATTTTATTCCACATCTTTTCCAGGATATGCTTTCATTAATTTTTTTTATCTTAGTCAATTTGACAAGTGTAAGATGGAATCTCAGAGTTGTTTTGATTCGCATTTTCCTGATACCTAAGGATGTTGAACAGTTCCTGTATTGCTTTTTAGCCATTTGAGATTTCACTATTGAGAATTCTCTGTTTTGATCTGTTCTCCATTTTAATTGGATTATTTGATATTTTGAAATCTAGTATTTTGAGTTGTTTTTATATTTTGGAGATCAGCACATTAGTCAGAAATGTGTTTGGTGAAGATTTTTTTCCCATTCTATAGATTGTGTCTGGTTGACTGTGTCCTTTGCCTTACAGAAGCTTTTCAGTTTCATGAAGTCAATTTTATTAATTACTGATCTCAGTGTCTGTGCTACTGGTGTTATATACAAGGGGTAGTCTCCTGTGCTAATGTATTTATGTATACTTACCAATTTCTTTTCTATGAGGTTCAGAGTGACTGGTTTTATGTTGAGGTCTTTGATCTATTTGCACTTGTGTTTTGTGCACGGCAAATAGGTATGGCTCTATTTGCATTCTTCTACATGTCTACATCTAGTTTTGCCAGCACCATTTGTTGAAGATGTTTTCTTTTTTCCACTGTATAATTTAGCTTCTTTGTCAAAATGACTTGTTCATAGGTGTGTGATTAATATCAAGATATTTAATTAAATTCCATTGGTCCACGAATCTGTTCTTGTGCCAGTACAAAAAAAGTGGCAAATACTGTAGAACATTCCTTTACAATGTGTGGAGATGTTTAACTGTGAATGATTTAAGAAATAGCAAAACAGTCAATAACCAGCCAGGATTTTTGTCTCAGCAAAAGTACTGGTAAGAAGAAGGACAGAGTAGCATGGGTATATCAGAACTCATAGGAAGGAACATATGCAATAGAGAGTAAAAGTAACAAAACCACGAGGTAGAGAGTAAATGAATAGAAATGAGTTAACTTTGCCATTAACAAATACATCAACATACTATGTTGATCCTACCATTGCAAGTGCATGGGAGATCTTTTCTTTGAAGACAGAAATTGAAGAAAATCCTAAACAGAAAAAGCACAAAAAATCCTGCACAATAAAGGAATATCTGGAGATATCACCATC
Organism: Ondatra zibethicus; assembly: GCA_004026605.1. NCBI lineage: Eukaryota > Metazoa > Chordata > Mammalia > Rodentia > Cricetidae > Ondatra > Ondatra zibethicus. The sequence continues at coordinate 20,912 of PVIU01016239.1, read as the reverse complement.
CCTGGCCTCAAACTCTACTATACAGCTCTAATAATGAATACAGCCTGGTATTGGCATAAAAACAGACAGGAGGATCAGTGGAATTTAATCGAAGACCCAGATATCAATCCACATGCCTAAAACATCTTATATTTGACTAAGAAACTAAAAATATAAAATGGAAACCATAAAGAATATTCAACAAATAGTTATGGCAGAACTCAATATCAACATGTAGAATATTGCAAATAGACTCATACCTATTGCCTTGCACACAACTCAAGTCCAAATAGATCAAAGACATCAACATAAATCCAACCACACGGAACCTCATATAGGAGACAATGGGAAGTACTCTTGAATGCACTGGCACAGGAGACCACTTCCTAAATATAACTCCAGCAGCACAGACACTGAGAGCAACAATTAATCAATGGGATGCCATGAAATTGAGAAGCTTCTGCAAAGCAAAGGACACATTCAATAAGACAAAATGGCAACCTACAGATTGGCAAAATATCTTCACCAACCTTCATCACACAGAGAGCTGATCTGTGAAATATACAAAGAACACAAGAAATTTGAAATCAAAAGAACAAATAATCCAATAAAAAGAGGGGTACAAACATAAACAGAGGACTCTCAAGAGATGAATCTCAAATGTCTGAAAGACTCTTAAGGAAATGCTCAACGTCCTTAGCCATTAGAGAAATGGAAGATCTCATATTACACCTGTCAGAATGGTCAAGATCAAAGGACTAATGACAGCTTATACAAGAGAGGTTATAGAGTACTGGGAACAGTAATTCCTTGTGGTGTGAAAGCAAACTTGTACAGCCACACTGGAAATCAGTATGGCAATTAACCACAAAATTAGGAAAAAAAAGGAAACTACAATGATCTGCCAAGTGCAAACAGTAAAACAGGTGGAAACTCCATAATATGTCATTAAGATATCAGAAATGTTCATAGAGAAAATTCAGAGATTGTAGAGAAGATATTGGACTTTCTACTAATGCTTACCACACGTTTTTTTCAGAAAGGGATTCCCATCTTTTAAGTCTCTTAAACTCATCATCCAAACTTTTGTTTTTCAAACAGAAAAACATTATTAAATAAAAATAACATAATTTATTCTTCTTCATTTTTTTTCTAACTCCTTAAATCGATCTCTGTTAGGCTGCCTATATTTTCCAAGCTAAGACAGACTCTGAACAGTATTTTGCCTGTGTCCTATCCCAAGTTCACACTCTCATAGACCTACACTTTTCTGTTTGGTTCTCAGCTTTCCTTACACTGTATTTCATAGGAAAAAATACATATCCATATATGTATTTATTTGGGACTTGTGTGGCAGGCCCCCAAAGAGCAAAGTGCAGAGAGTAAAAAGAAAAGACAACCACAGAAGTAGAAGACTGTCTGTATATTTTACTGATGTTTTTCTAAACTGTGGATGTACTTGCTGCCAAGAACATTACTTTAGAATTGAGAAGTACATATGAATAAAAGCCCATAAATATTTTCACTTCCCAATTATGTGATCTACCTCTGACCATTGTGAGAACATTTCACCTGTTATTACTTCTTACATCTTTGACTCATGTTGGTTATACTGTCAATTTGAGAATGGGAAATACACAGTAAATGCAACTGTTGAAAAGCCTATCAGGTATTATCTATATTTAGTTAGCTGTGGCCATGCCTACGAGAGATTTCTCTTGCTTGATCAATTAAAGTTTAAAGTTTTACCCTAAATGTTGGGAGCACATTTCCTGAGCTAGTTCCTAGACTGAGTCAAAGACAGACATAGAGTTGCTGCTTATGTCATGACAGATACAAGGCAGAGAGTGGAAGAGCCGGAGCCAAGGCTTCATGTTCTCTGTAAGATCTCTACCTCTCTAAACTATACTAATTTCTACATTCTTAAACATTCTGTGCAACAGCAGCATATCAGGCCTTTGGAGCATATTTAAGATGTAAATTGTACCAAGCGCTCACTTTAGCTGTTTAGGTTGCCATGGAAGACTAGAAACTTCTATGCCCATAACCATGGTGTGGTATCACTAAGCATTTCCTGTAGGGTGAGAAAGGGAGGTACTTGTGTCATTGCTGCTCTGCTTCTCCTGTGGAGACCTGGGCCTACAGTCCCACATCTTTCTGTCCTGCTGCCAGACAAACACTGCCACTGGCACTCAGTACCTCTGACTGGGTGGAACAAGGCAGCCCCTGGATGATATAACCATGGGGGGGGTGAGATTCCTGGCAAAGTACTGGGAAGACAGTTTGTCTGAAGACATATTTGGATGGTGAAGACATTTTAATCACCTCCCCCGAGGGGTGAGGTCAATTTTTCAGAAGTCAAGTCTCATCCCAGTCAGTTCTGTATGTTGATTAGATATATTTCTTTGCTATTCATGTAGACAGAAAGACTGCTTAACGGTATATTTGGAACTTCACATTGGCTAATATGCGCACAAGTTTTTTTTTATTTTTTGGTTTGAGACAGGGTTTAACATAGCTCATTCTTGTCATGTTCTCATTCTTTGCTTATGTTGGTCTTGAATTTCTGACTCTTTTTCGTCTGCCTTCTTGTGGAAGCCATGTGTGACTCAGTTTCCATCTGGAGTCATTCCTGACTTAAAGAAGTCATTTGAGTTCAAGCTTGCTTTCCTCCTCTGCTTTTTCCAGAAACCTTGAGGGCTATGAATACCGTCCATGTTAGTGCCTAGAAGGAGCATTTTTGCTCAGTTGAAAGAGCACATTTTTCTATTTAGATTTGAGCTGGTGTGTTACAGCCATAGGCACTCCTCATTAGAGATTAGAAGCTGCTTAGCTGACTGAGATAATGCATCTTTTTGAGCTTCCTCCCAGCGACAGTGCAGGAAGGTAGGTAGCTGACTGTATAGCTCTTCTGTGTTTTGACTGTATTTAGTATATATGCTGGCTGAGAAATAAACTTGGGGATGTTTGATATTGACGTCTAGCCTTCCTGGTCTATCATATATTCTGTCTTCATTTATCTTAACCTGCCATTTATCACGAAGAGGTGTTGAATTTTGTCAACTGCTTTTTCAGCACCTAATGAAATGATCATATGGTGTTGTTTCTTTCAGTTTACTTATATGATGGATTACATTGATAGATTTTTTTTATGTTGAACCAGCCCTGCAACTCTGGGATGAAGCCTAATTGATCATGATGGATGATTTTTTGATGTGTTCTTGGATTCGATATGCCAGTATTTTATTGAGAATTTTTTCGTCGATGTTCATGAGTTAGACTAGTCTGTAATTTTCTTTCTTGGTTGCGTCTTTGTGCAGTTTTAGTATCAGGGTAACTATAGCCTCATAAAAAGAGTTTGACAATGACCCTTCTGTTTCTATTATGTGGAACACTTTGAGAAGTATAAGTATTAGCACTTCTTGAAATTATGTTAGAATTCTGCACTAAAACCATCCAGCCCTGGACTTTTTTTGGGTTGGAAGATTTTTGATGAGCACTCTCTCTTCCTGAGCTGAGATCTGAGGCACACACTGGTAAGGCGGTGCCCACCTGGCTGTAAGGTCCCTGCGGGCCTCTTTGTTCCACAGGACACTGCACCCCCCCCCCAGATCGCCCTTTCCTCTGTGGGGCTCTGGTACCCTAGCACTCTCACTTCCTGTACTGAGATCGGAGGCAGACACTGATAAGTTCCCCGCAGGCCTCTTTGTTCCACAGGACCCTGAACCCTCCCCCCTCCCCCCCCCCGCAAGATCGCCCTTTCCTCAGTGGGGCTTTCATCATAGCCCAGCACTCTCTCTTCCTGTGCTGAGATCAGAGGCGCACACTGGTAAGGCTGTGCCTGCCTGGTGGTTAGGTCTCCGAGGGCCTCTTTGTTCCACACAACCCTGCATTCCCTCCTGCAAAATCACACTTTCCTCTGTGGGGCTTTGAAACCCCAGCACTCTTTCTTCCTGTGCTGAGATCAGAGGCGGCTCACACTGGTAAGGTTGGGCAAGCCTGGTGGTAAGGTCCCTGCAGGCCTCTTTGATCAACACGACCCTGCACCCCGCCCCTGCAAGATTGCCCTTTCCTCTGTGGAGCCTTGGAACCCCAGGAATCTCTCTTCCTGTGCTGAGATTGGAGATCCAGAAGGATCGGAAGTCCAGACGGCACTTCCTCTTTCTGCACTGAGATCAGCTATCCAGAGGGGTGAGTGTGTACAAGCCATCCTGGGAGGTCCCAACCCGCTGAGACTCCCCTGACTTTTTGAAATCAGAGGAAGAGATGGGAAGGCGTCAATCCAAGAGTTCCTCCAACAACCTGAAAAGCAACATGATAACACCAGAAACCAACAAATACTCAACAGGAAAACCCGGGCAACCTAACCCAGAAGAAGTAGAAGAAATCGACTTTAAACGCAATATTATGAAAGTGATAGAGACCTTTAAAGAAGAGGTGAAAAACTCCTTTGAAGGAAGGGATGAGAAAACTAACAAAAAGTTAGAAGAAATGAATAAATTCCTCAAAGATACACTAGAAAACGAAGAAAAAGCAATCAAACAGGTAATGGAAACAGTTCAAGACATAAAAACTGAAATGGAGGCAATGAAGAAAACACAAACCGAGGGAAGGCTGGAGATGGAATATCTGGGTAAACAATCAGGAACGGCAGAGACAAGTATAACCAACAGAATACAAGACACTTTATACTCATCACAGGAATAATACATCAGGATGAAGTCTCAATCCTGAATATATATGCCCCTAATATAAAAGCACCCACATATGTAAAGGAAACATTACTAGAACTCAAAGCACACATCAAACCCCAAACTCTAATAGTAGGAGATTTCAACACTCCTCTCTCACCAAAGGACAGGTCAACCAGACAGAAACTTAACAGAGAAATAAGAGAACTAACAGATGTAATAAATAAAATGGACTTAATAGACATCTATACAACATTCCACCCAAACAGGAAAGAAGATTCCTTCTTCTCAGCATCTCATGGAACCTTCTCAAAATTGATCACATACTCGGTAACAAAGAAAACATCCACAGATACAAACAGATTGGAGTAACCACCTGTGTCTTATCGGTTCACCATGGAGTAAAGTTAGAATTTAAAAACAACTCCACCCCCATAAAGCCTACAAACTCATGGAAACTTAGCAGTCAACTACTGAACCACTCCTGGGTCAAGGAAGAAATAAAGAAAGAAATTAAAGTCTTCCTTGAATTCAACGAAAATAAAGACACAACATACCCCAACCTATGGGACACTATGAAAGCAGTGCTAAGAGGAAAGTTCATAGCACTTAGTGCCCACATAAAGAAAACGGAGAAAGCACACATTAGTGTCTTAACAGCACACGTAAAAGCTCTGGAAAAAAAGAAGCAGACTTACCCAGGAGAAGTAGAAGATTGGAAATAATCAAACTGAGGGCTGAAATCAACAAAATAGAGACACAGAAAACAATCCAAAGAATCGATGAAACAAAGAGCTGGTTCCTTGAGAAAATCAACAAGATTGACAAACCCTTATCCAAACTAATCAAAAGGCAGAGAGAGAATACTGAGATTAACAAGATCAGTAATGAAAAGTGGGACATAACAACAGACACTGAGGAAATTCAGAGAATCATTAGGTCTTACTACAAAAGCCTTTATGCCACAAAATTGGAAAATGTAAAAGAAATGGACAGTTTTTTAGATAAATACCATATACCGAAATTAAATCAAGACCAGGTGAACAATTTAAATAGACCTATAAGTCGCGAGGAAATAGAAGCTGTCATCAAAAACCTCACAAGCCAAAAATGCCCAGGACCAGGTGTTTTTAATGCAGAATTCTACCAAAACTTCCAAGAAGAGCTAATACCTATACTCCTTAAGGTGTTTCACATAATAGAAACAGAGGAGTCATTGCCAAACTCTTTTTATGGAGCTACAGTTACCCTGATACCAAAACCGCACAAAGACGCAACCATGAAAGAGAATTACAGACAAATCTCATTCATGAACATCGATGCATAAAATCTCAATAAAATACTGGCAAACCGAATCCTAGAACACATCAAAAAGATCATCCATTATGATCAAGTAGGCTTCATCCCAGAGAGGCAGGGCTGGTTCAACATACGAAAATCTATCAATGTAATCCATCATATAAATAAACTGAAAGAAAAAAACATATGATAATATCATTAGATGCTGAAAAAGCATTTGACAAAATTCAACACCCCTTTATGATAAAGGTCTTGGAGAGATTAGGGATACAAGGTTCATATCTAAATATAATAAAAACAATATATAGCAAGCAGACAGCTACCTGATGGGGGAAGAGCCAGTAGCCAATCACATCAAGTTGGGGTGTGGCTACTGGGACCCCAGGTAGAAAATCGAGAGAACACAGCTAAGCTCTCTCTCCATGTGGTGTCCGCCAGAGGGATTGGATCGTGACTTTGGTAGAGTGAGCTCCCCTTTTTCCTTTCATTAAAAATACCTGTTTCTATTGAGCTAGCTTGGTTATTGATTTGTGCCGACTTGATAATTCGTCATCATCTGGCGCCCCACGTAGCTGGGCTTAAGTTCTCACCCTCCATGGCTCCCGCGGGGCTACTGCGCTGCTGGGGCACGGACCTTTTCTGAGCCTTCACCAGCCGGGAGCAGAGGATTTTCTGCTCGTCCCCCCCGCCCCAGTTACTTTAGGCCTTAGCCAAAGTTGGTCGCTTCAACATTGCAAATGAGACTTTGGGTGACTGCACAGGTAGTCGGTTGTCTCTGTCATTTGTTGCACATTGTGGAAGTTTCCCAATTACATTTCCTGTCCACTCAAGTAATATTGTTTCCCTTCTCAGATTTCTGATGGAGTTGAAGATTAAATAATGATAGTTACCTTCCTCACAGTCTAGCCAAGCTTAATTTCAATGTAATACTTAGACTCCTTAAAATAGAATGTTTACTAAAACTTCTGTTATGCATTCCTTGCTTAATATTGTTTATTGTTTGTAATTTTGCATTTTGGTGTCTGTTCCAATTGTATATAGCTATGTTGGGTTTGGATTAATCCTGTTTAGATAAAAGGGGGAGATGATGCGGGAAGAGCCACAAGACAATAGTAGCCATACTGGGACCCCAGGTAGAAAATCGAGAGAACACAGGTACGCTCTCTCTCCATGCGGTGTCCGCCAGAGGGATTGGATCGCGACTTTGGTAGAGTGAGCCCCCCTTTTTCCTTTCATTAAAAATACCTGTTTCTATTGAGCTAGCTTGGTTATTGATTTGTGCCGACTTGATAATTTGTCATCAGCTACCATCAAATTAAATGGAGAGAAACTCAAAGTTATACCACTAAAATCAGGACCAAGACAGGGCTGTCCACTCTCCCCATATCTCTTTAATATTGTGCTTGAAGTTCTAGCAATAGCTATAAGACAGAATAAGGAGATCTTGGGGATTCAAATTGGAAAGGAAGAAGTCAAACTTTCGTTATTTGCAGATGATATGATAGTGTACATAAGTGACCCAAAAACTCTAACAAAGAACTTCTAAAGCTGATAAATACCTTCAGCGATGTGGCAGGATACAAAATAAACTCAAAAATATCAGTAGCCCTACTATACACAAAGGATAAAGAAACAGAGAGGGAAATCAGAGAAACATCACCTTTCACGATAGCCACAAATAGCATAAAGTATTTTGGGGTAACACTAACCAAGGAAGTAAAAGATCTATATGACAAGAACTTTAAGACCTTGAAGAAAGACATCTAAGAGGATACCAGAAAATGGAAGGAGTTCCCATGCTCCTGGATTGGTAGGATCAATATAGTAAAAATGGCAATTCTACCAAAGGCAATCTATAGATTCAATGCATTCCCCATCAAAATCCCAACAAAATTCTTCATAGACCTTGAGAGAACAATAACTTTATATGGAAAAACAAAAAGCCCAGAATAGCCAAAACAACCTTATATAATAAAGGAACTGCTGGAGGCATTACCATCCCTGACTTCAAACTCTATTACAGAACTACAGTGATGAAAACAGCTTGGTATTGGCATAAAAACAGAGATGTTGATCAATGGAATCAAAACAAAGACCCAGATATTAATCTACAAACCAATGAAAACCTCATATTTAACAAAGAAGCTAAAAGTATACAATGGAAGAATGAAAGCATATTTAACAAATGGTGCTGGCATAACTGGATGTCAACCTGTAGGAGAATGAAAATAGATCCTTACTTATCACCATGCACAAAACACAAATCCAAATGGATCAAAGACGTCAATATTAATCCAACCACACTGAACCTGATAGAAGAGAAACTGGGAAGTAGCCTGCAAAACATGGGCACAGAAGACCACTTCCTATGTAAAACCCCAGTGGCACAGACAATAAGAGCAATAATGAATAAATGGGACCTCCTGAAACTGAGAAGCTTCTGTAAAGCAAAGGACACTGTAATTAAGACAAAAAGGCATCCTACTGAATGGGAGAAGATCTTCACTAACGCCACATCAGACAAAGGTCTGATCTCCAAAATATACAAAGAACTCAAACTATACATTAAAATTCTAAATTACCCAATTAAAAAATGGGGTAATGATCTGAACTGAGAATTCTCAACAGAAGTTCGCATGGCCAAAAGATACCTAAGGTCATGCTCAACTTCCTTAGCGATCAGCAAATGCAAATCAAAACAACTTTGAGATACCATCTTACACCTGTCAGAATATCTAAAATCAAAAACACCAATGATAGCCTATGCCGGAGAGGATGTGGTGTAAAGGGAACTCTCATCCATTGCTGGTGAGAATGCAAACTTGTGCAACCTCTTTGAAAATCAGTGTGGCGGTTTCTTCGGAAATTGGGAATCAACCTTCCTCAGGATCCCACAATACCACTCTTGGGAATATACCCAAAAGAAGTCCAATCATACTACAAAAGCATTTGTGCAACTATGTTCATAGCAGCATTATTTGTAATAGCCAGAACCTGGAAGCAACCGAGGTGCCCCTCAATGGAAGAATGGATCAAGAAAGTATGGAATATATACACATTAGAGTACTATGCAGCAGTAAAAAACAATGACATCTTGAATTATGCATGCAAATGGATGATAATAGAAAACGCTATCCTGAGTGAGGTAACCCAAACCCAAATAGATGATTATGGTTTATTCACTCATTAGTGGACCCTAGCCATAAAACAAAGGACAATAAGGTTATAGCTCACCAGCCCAGAGAAGCAAAATAGCAAGGTGAACCCAAAGAAAATCATATATAGATCCTCTTGGAAATTGGAAGCAAATAAGATTTCCAGGCAAAAGGTGGGAATATGGGGGTGGGGATAAAGGTGGAGGTAGGGTCGTGGTGGGAGGGGAGAGGGGGAAGGAGAAGGGAGAATGGAAGGACTGGGGAGAGCTTGTGGGAGTGGGTGGTTGGAAATGAGGAAAGGTGGATATTGGAGAAGGGAATAAGATATCTACATTATTGGAGTCATTTTAGGACTGTCAAGATACTTGGCTCTAGAGGAGATCCCAGGTGTCCACAGGCATGTCCCCAGCTAGGTCCTTGGGCAGCAGAGTAGAGGGTGCCAGAACTAGCCTTGTACCATAGTCACACTGATGAATATCTTGATCACATCCATAGAAATTTCATCCAATTGATGGAGATAGAGACAGAGACCCACATTCACATCAGAGCAATGGATTGAGCTCCCAAGGTCTAGTCGAAGACCAGAAGGTGGGAGAAGATGAGCAAGGAAGTTAGGACCCTGAGGGGCTGGACCACCCACTGAGACAGTGTGCCTGATCTAATGGGAGCTCACCAAATCCAGCTGGACCAGGACTGAATGAGCATATGATCAAACTAACTCTCTAAATTTGGCTGCCAGTGTGGGCAGAATGAGAAGCCATCAACAATGACACTAAGACCTATCTCATCTGCATGTATTATGCTTTTGGGAAGCTAGTCGATATGGATTCACACCTTCCTAGGCCGGGATGGAGGGGGGAGGGCCCTGGACTTCCCACAGGGCTGGGCACCATGCCCTCTTTTAAGGAAGCAGCGGGAGGGGGGAGCGTGAGGGGACTGGGAGAGGGGGAAGAAATGTAAATTCTTTTTTTGAATGAAAAAAATAAAAGAATACGGGGAATAAAGATTTTTGATGACAGCTTCTATTTCCTCATAGCTTAAAGGTCTATTTAAATTGCTCACATGGTCTTCATTTAATTTTATTTTATGGTATCTCACTAAATAATTGTCCATTTCTTTTACATTTTCCAATTTTCTGAAGTACAGTTTTTGTAGTAAGACCTAAAGATTCTCTGAATTTCCGCAGTGTCTGTTGTTAGGGCCCCCTTTTCATTTCTGATTTTGTTGATTTGGATGTTCTCTCTCTGCCTTTTGATTAATATGGATAACCAACTCTTTCTTTCATTGATTCTTTGGATTGTTTTCTGCGTTTCTATTTTGTTGATTTCAGCCCTCAATTTGATTATTTTCTATATCTACTCCTCCTGGGTAAGTCTGATGCTTTTTTTCTAGAGCTTTCAGGTGTGCTGTTAAGTTGCTAATATGAGCTTCCTCCATTTTCCTTATTTGGGCACTTAGTGCTGTGAACTTTCCTCTTAGCACTGCTTTTATAGTGTTTCATAGGTTTGGATATGTTATGTCTTCATTTTCATTGAATTCAAGAAAGACTTTAATTTCTTTTTTTTATTCCTTCCTTGTTCAGTAGTTGCTTGTTCAGTTTGAAATCAATTTGTTAGGTATTAGGATAGCCACACCCACTTGTTCCTTAGGTCCATTTGATTGGAAAACCTTTTACCAACCCTTTACTCTGAGGTAGTTTCTGTCTTTGACGTTGAAGTGTACTTCTTGTAAACAACCGAAGTCTGGATACTGTGTTTATATACATTCTCTAATCCTGTGGCTTTTTATAGGTGTATTGGGTCCATTGATATTAAGCAATATTAATGACCAGTGATTGTTAACTCAGGTTATTTTTTGGTAGTAGTATTTGATGGTTTCCATTCTTTGGTTTATGCTGGTGGGGGGGGTTATCAGATTTCTGTGTTATTATGGGTGTAGTTACCTTCCTTGGGTTGAAGTTTTCCTTCTGTTATTTTCTGTAACGCTGAGGTTGTGGATATGTATTGTTTAAATCTGTTCTTGTCATGGAATATCTTGTTTTCTCCATCGATGGTGAAAGAAAGCTTTGCTGGGTATAGTAGTCTGGGCTTGTATCCATGGTCTCGTATTGTCTGCTGTGCATATATCCAGCACCGTCTGTCATTCATGGATTCCCTTGAGAAGTCAGGTGTAATTCAGATAGGTTTAACTTTATATATTTCTTGACCTTTTCCTTTGCAGCTCTTAATATTCTTTCTTTATTCTGTATGTTTTGTGTTTTGATTATTATATGGTAAGGGGATGTCTTTTTTTGATCCAGTCCATTTGCTGTTCTGTAAGCTTCTTGTACCTTCATAGGGATATCATTCTTTAGGTTGGGAAAGTTTTCTTCCATAATTTTGTTGAATACATTTTCTGTGCCTTTGAGCTGGAGTTCTTTTCCTTCTTCAACGCCTATTTTTCTTAGGTTTGGTCTTTTCATGGTGTCACAGATATCCTGAATGTTTTGTGTTAAGAATTTGTTGGATTTAATGTTTTCTTTGACCAATGAGTTTATTTCCACTATAGTATCTTTACTTGAGATTCTTTCTTCTGTCTCTTGTATTCTGTTGGTTATATTTGTCTCTGTACTTACTCTACATTTACCGAAATTTTCCATATCCAGAATTCCCTTGGTTTGTGTTTTCTTTATTACCTCTATTTCAGTCTTCAAGTCTTGAACTGTTTCCTTCACCTGTTTTTTTCTTGGTTTTCTTGGGTATCTTTGAGTGATGTATTAATTTCTTCAAACTTTTTGTTTGTCTTCTCTTCCATTTCTTTAAGGGAGCTTTTCACTTCCTCTAAGGTCTCCATAATTTTCATGAAGTTACATTTAAAGTCATTTTCTTCTACTTCTTGGTTAGGATGATATATCTTCCTGTTGTGTTTCACGGGGTTCTTGTGTTATATTTTTGAGGATGTTGGAGGAATTTTTGCATTGGCGCCTACCTATCTCTTCCTTCAAATGAGGCCAGCAGTGTCTTGACATCTTGGTCCAATCCTTGCTGTGGCTGACTGAGTACTTGGGATTATTTTCTGGTCTGCCCTCTCTTAGATCCCCTCAGTATTGGAGCAAGCTGTGTTGCAGGTATCCACAGACCTCGCAGATGAAAAGGTGAGTTATTTATTTTTTTATAGTCTACTCTGCCATAGGCCAAAGCAGCTTTATTTTTTTGATGAATAAAAGCAACATATGTACATCCCACATCATCTCCCCTAAGGTGAGTTATCTTAAGATTTTTTTTGTCTTTATATTAGGGAACCTTAATGTACCTGTACCTTTCCCATCATTATGACATCACCTTAACACTCAAGAGACACAGGTGTTTGATTGTTGAATGTAGTCACTGCAAAGCAAGTTAATTTAACCAAAGGAATGTTAGTAAGTTGCACTGATATTTGTTTGGTGAGTTTAGCTCTCTTTTTTGAGTCTGGTAGCAAGATGGACTCTGTATAGACTTAATATTGGCTTTAGGAGAGTGAGGCTTGTATCCTGAACCCTACATAGAGGACGTAGAAGGCAGCTTGAACCCTGGTTGCTGCTGCAAAATTTGCAAAGCTACCACTAGTCTAGTCTAGATTGCATCAGAATTTTCAGAAGGATAAATTCCACCTGGGTTAGCAATTGAAAATGGGAGACTTACTTGCTTGGTGACAGAAACAGCGACCCCAGGGTCTGTCATAGTCAGTGAAGGCAGAAATCTCAGGGAAACATCCCTCTTCTGGGTGGCACAGGTAGGCCTGTACGTCTCAAGAAGCTCTCATAAGTCTGCGGAGTAAGTACTCATGGGATGTCTAGCCTCCCTTTGCCTACGTGATTTGAGGCAGTTGATTGCTCATTGTCCTGTAGTCCATTATGTGAAGAGGATCTTTGCAACAGATAAGGTGAAAAGCAGGTTTTCTCAGTGGTTTGTGCTGCCACATTTGAAGCAAGTTTGGAGTGGAGGTTCTTCTGTTCCCATCTGTCCTCTTTGGAGGAAATAGGGCAACTGCCAGGAGTTAGCATATCTGCCTATCACAAAAAGTCTTCTTAAGTAAATATTTTAAATGTCATATTCTTCAGATCTCTGAGTATTTAAGGACTATCTATTAGTTATATCTGAGTAGATAAATTTGGTTATTAGTTATTTTCTTTAAGTTTAACTCTAAAAACATAAGGGGACAAGGTAAACCTTTGTCACTGTACCTGATCATGTCAGGACTTAGCATGATAAAAATTAAATAACTTGATCATTCCTTAACAATCTGAATAGGTTGTTCTAACCTTAAATATTTATCACAGCATAGAATATATTTTAAAGGAGAGTTAAATCATATATGAACTATGTTAAAACATATTTAGTCATACACTATTATAATATAATATTACATACCAATTTAAAATATTTGAGACTTTTTTGTCTAGAAGGTCATACAATGAATAGAGCTCATTAGGACTGTTTAAAGGAGTGCATAATGACTGTTTAAAACATTTTTACGATAGTAACATGCACACATATGCGTAGTTGCATTTAAGTTACACACAGAGAATTAAAGCTGGATCACATTAATATATATATAGTTAAATTCATGTCCTGTACATGTATAGATCCACACACTCATGTGGATGTATATATATATGTGTGTCTGTTAAGTAGGTGTTAAATAACAATTTGTTAGGTCAGGCAAATGTTAAGACTTAAGCTTACCCTTGGTAAAAGTGGCAGTTTTCTACATTACCACCCTTAGTAAAGATGGTGGCTGGGTCATTTGTACTGACTGTCTTTGCCCTTAGCCAAGATGGATCCTGCCCATATATTGTAAGGTATTGACAGACCATGTGAGGTTTTTCAGAGTTGGAGTAAGAAACATTACAGAATTTAAACCATCTGCAATTAGAAAGAGACTAAGACAGGACATGTGAACTCAGGCATTCAAAACAGTCAGAAGCCCTCACATGAGGCCACACCATTTATACACATTTTTACACACATTTTCCCCATACATATGTGATTGGGATTACCCACTGTATGCTGTTAATACCATTGATTAATAAAGAAACTGCCTTAGCCTGATAGTGTAGAACATAGCTAGATGGGAAAAACTAGACTGAATGCTGGGGAAAAGAAGACAGAGTCAGAGAGAAGCCATGAAGTTGTCCACTGGAGACAGAGGCACTAAAACTTTGCTGGTAGGCCATGACCTTGTGGTAATGGACAGATTAATGGAGATGGGTTGATTTAAGATGTAAGAGTTAGCCAATAAGAAGCTAGAACTTATGGGTCAAACAGTGATTTAAATAATATAGTTTCTGAGTGGTTGTTTTGGGAGTCTAGGTGGCTGGGAAATGAACAAGTATCCTCATACAACAAATTGACACACCAATGTGGCCACCTAAATCCATTTAACTGGAGAGAGCTTGAAAAAGAATTCTAGACACTAAAAAACAAAGTTTAACCACATTTTTTGCCTGCTGGCTTCATGACACAGCTCCTTTTAGAGAGGTTTTCCTGATTCAGTGATAGCAACAAAAAAAAGGTGTGCAGTTATAAAACAGCGAATCCCTGAGACACTCTACCAGTGGGAACTCTGGCTTTTTCAGGAAGCCAAACATTAGAATTGGGTTTCTGGGCAGCATGCTGCATGTTACTTGGTGGTAGCATTGACCAACTGATTATCAGAGTTGAGTTGGGGAGGACGGCTCCCACCCAGCAGTCTCAGAGGCATTGGACAAACTTCTGCCATGTTACACTGGACATAGCAAGCAGGCAGGGCCATATTTTACCTAGCAATGACACAGCTTAGGTTTTTAAGAAGTGCTTATCAGTTTAATAAGCAGTCCTGGTCAGAACAGGATTATAGATACACAATAAGGACAAATTCAGAAGGAATAGACCTCTAAATGGGTCATAGTGTTGTATAAATATACGTAGGTTTGGGTGAGAGAAGAATAAGAATATAGAGAGTTGGAAAAGAAGTAAATCATTTAAAGAATGAAACAAAGTTTTTAAAGGGGCAAAGTAGAGACAGTCATAGATTAAAGAAATAAAGAAAACTAAGCAACATAAAGATGGTAAATACACAGAGAGACTGGATTATGTGTATTATTGTGTTTTCTTTGAGGTTTTTGACTGTGAAGGAGCTAAGTACAGAGAGAATTTCATTGTATGGACTGTTAAGTTAAACCAAAATAAAAGTATCTTGACTTCAGAATATGAATCTAAGGATATGCTGCTTAGGAAAAGAGGATCTGCTTTTGTTTCCACAGAAGATAAGAACCTGTGGATTTTTTCCAGACTAATGTGGTTTGATGGACCATGACCTCCTGAAATGTCATCATAAACACCCCCCCAAACACTTCACCCAACAAAAAGCAAGAAGCAGTTTGAAGATAACTATGCCCATATTCCAAATATTGTTGATAAATGTTTCCTTATATTTAAAAGGAGATATGTTATAGAAGTTTGCATTGGTATGGATCTTGGTTTATTGATACAAATGTAAGGTCAATTTTGTTTTATGTCTATTTTTGCTTTTGTTTAAGGTATTTTATTTGTCCATTTGATTTAAAAATAGAATATATTGGTACGGGAGAATTGTCTGTATTCTGTCAGTCATGATTTAAATAAATGCTGATTGGCCATTATCCAGGATGTATAGGTGGGACAACCAGACAGGAAGTAGAGGCGGAGCAAGGAGAATAGGAGAATTCTGGGAAGCAGGAAGCTCTCTCGGGATTCCTGCCCAGACTACCGAAGAAACAGGATGTGACCTGTCCTGCTGAGAAAGGTACTGAGCCATTTGGCTAACATAGATAAGAATAATGGGCTATATAAATTCTAAGAGCTAATACGAAGCCTGAGCTAATGGGCCAGTCAGTTTATAATCTTCTGGAGACATCTCTGTGTTTTTCTTTGGGATTTAATGACTGTGGGACCTGATGGGAGGACAGGAACCAACCAGGCCCTCATGTTACAATATATAATTGAAAAATACAAGTTAGTAGATAGTCATCTATAATAGTCAAGCATGTAGCCATGTTTTTCTAGATATAGAGATATATTTCAATTAAATAAGCATTCTTCAAAACTTTCAAAGACTACAGAATATGACATTTAAAATGTTTAGGAAGTTTGGAATTTTCATGACAATGAGACACACATTTGCTCCTGGCAGCACCAAACTGCTTCAAGAGGATGATGGACATCAAAAAGCCTCCTTATGAAGTTTGCTAGCCATTTGGGCAAGAAACTACTCTTGGCTGGACTGTATGATGTTATGCTGTATGAATGGGACATGCAGGACCCAGAGAGAAATGACTGCTGAACTTGCCAAAAAATGAGATGATCCCTTGGGTTTTTTTTTACTTCATTAAAGAGTCTTCAAGTCATTCTGCAGGATAAAGAAGAAAGTGATTGACAAACTGACAATATAGGTAGAACTGTCTTTAAAATTTCCTGCTTCAACGAAAAGTCTGCTAGATACTATGGGCCTGTAGGCCGAAGATGGATGCCGCAATGGTACTGAAGAACTTTGGGTGACTGTCCAGACAGTGAGATGCCTCTGTCAATTATAGAGTTTTGGAAGTTGCTTACAATGCACTTCCTACTTACTTAGGTAATATTATATCCTTCTGGGATCTTTGATATAGTTGAAGAATATATAGTTATAGTTTCAGTTTTCCTTAGTTATGATAAAAGATAAAGTATATGTAAATATTGGTACTATAATTATTGCTTAATACCTGTTTTGTTATATGTAATTTTACTTTGTTTAAGTTAAACCCTTCCTTTTCATTTTAACAGTAAAGGGGAGGTAATGTGGGATTCCCCTCTGTATGCTGTGAATACCATTCATTAATGAATAAAGAAATTGGCTTGGCCTGATAGGGTAGAAAAGAACTAGGTGGGAAAAACTAAACTGAATGCTGGGAGAAAGAAGGCAGAGTTGGATAGAAGCCCTGTAGCCACCATTGGGCACAGATGTGCTAAAACTTTTCTGGTAGGCCACACCTTGCGGAGATGAACGGGTTAATGGAGATGGGTTAAATTAAGATGTAAGTTGAGCCAATAAGAAGCTAGAACTAATAAACCAAGCAGTCATTCAAATAATATAGTTTCTGAGTGATTATTTTGAAAATCTGCATGGCAGGGAAACAAGCAAGTGGCCTCCTAAAACACATATGAAACAAAGAGGAAACAAAATATCTTCCCTAGTATCCCAAGACAGACACTACTCCTATCAGGCCAACTGAAACAGCACTTTTAGAAAGGAGAGGTGGAGATGCTCCCAGGTGAAGCAAGGATCCTACCTCCAAACAGCTAAGCATTAGCCACTGTAGGAGTTCCAGAAGGGAACCTGCAACAGGCAACTGCTTGACATTAGAGCCTGGCCTATACTCTGTGTGTGGCACATAACAGAACCATGCAGGCCAGAAATATTCCTGGCATCTCTTGGGTTGCATCATTTTCCAGAGGGGAGTCAGGGGCAATGCAGAATGAACAAGCTGCAGCAAGTCGTAGACATGTTGAGTGGGAGGTACAGGTTCAGGGAACTAATGGCACACCTGCTCCAGACTTGCTGACTGTCTGTAGCCAGTACAGGGAGAAAGAACAGAGATAAAATGTAGAGTGAAGATAAGATAAGGGTTAAAAATAGTGTATCTTCTTTATCTATCATATCACTGGAAAAAATGTTGTGAAGGTCCTGTGACATACCTGGATATGGGGTGTTGATAAACAGCCATGTAGACTGATATATTAGGGAAGAATTGGGGTATGTGTTTTTTTGTGAGTGCGATAAAGGTAAGGTCAAGATGCTGAAGTATAGCTTCCCAGAAATTCAACGTGAGCAGACAAGATAGTACAAACTGGCTAGTGGTTCATCACCCAATTGTCCAGGAGCTGTTGGGAGGGAGAATGCACTATAGTTTACATCATCATGTATGGACAGTGGTCAATAGGAGTTCTGAACCTGAAAGATGTGTGGTTGCCTAGTACTGGGGCCTGTGGGTATGGCTGAAAGATGATAAATGAAGGTTGAGAGATAAATGAAGGTTGAGGAAGCATGGCCACCAGAATTTGAGGGGGAGGGGTTTACTGTTATTGATTATGGTGATGTTGGATAGAAGCATCCAGTGATCGTTCATTTGGAAAAGTGACTAGATTGAAGGTTACAGGGTCATGACACATCTCAAACTGCCAGGGCAAGAGGAACTACCAGCAAAGCCTGCAGAGTAGGTCACAGCACCATTGTTATGGTACAGCACAATATGGATGTTGGTGGTTTGCTTCCCAACCATGGCAAGTGAGGAATAATGACCTCATGTAGTCAGAGCTTACATAGGGAGTTTATTGGGAGAGCAGAATGAAGTGTGGGAAGGGAAGGAAGGGAGGAATAGAGATAGTTAGTATAGAGTTGCCTTATGGGAAGAGAGAAAGAAAAGGAGAGAAGAGAGGTGGAGAGTGAGAGATGGAGGCAGAGAACTAGAGAGAGGTGAGTGGGGGAGAGAAGGAGTCCTGCTTCAAATAATTCTCCAGACTTTGTTGACTCCCCATGGGAAGCCATAACTTCCCTTGGGAGAAGATGATGGGAGGGTAGGGTGGAAGTTTGGTAGAGGATAGGAAGACACAACAGGGATTGGTCCACAGAATGAGAAAAGATTGTTTTAAAAAATGAGTTGAGATGTGCCACAGTTTCTTTATCCATTCTTCTGTTTAGGCGCATCTAGGTTATTTCCACGTTCGGGCAATTACTAATAATGCTGCTATGAACATAGTTGAACAAATGCTTTTGTAGTATGATTGAGCATCTTGTGGATATATTCCCAAGAGTGGTATTGCTGGATCCTGAGGTAGGTTGACCCCAATTTTCTGAGAAACTCCCACACTGATTTCCAAAGTAGTTGCACAAGTTTGCATTCCCACCAGCAATGTATGAGTGTTACGCTTACTCCACATCCTCTCCAGCATAAGCTATCATTGGTGTTTTTGATTTTAGCCATTCTGACAGGTATAAGATGGTATCTCAAAGTTGTTTTGATTTGCATTTCCCTGGTAGTCAAGGAAGTTGAACATGTCCTTAAGTATGTTTTGACCATTTGAATTTCTTTTGTTGAGAATTCTCTGTTTAGTTTAGCACACCATTCTTAATTGGCTTATTTAGAGTTTTAATGTCTTATTTCTTGAGTTCTTTATATATTTTGGAGATCAGACCTTTGTCTGATGTAGGGTTGGTGAAGATCTTCTCCCATTCAGTAGGTTGCCTTTTTGTCTTATTGACAGTGTCATTTGCTTTACAGAAGCTTCACATTTTCAGGAGGTCCCATTTATTCATTGTTGCTTTTATTGTCTGTGCTCCTGGGGTTATACTTACGAAGTGGTCTGCTGTGCCCATGTATTGCACGCTACTTCCCACGTTCTCCTATATTAGTTTCAGTGTGGTCAGGTTTATATTGAGGTATTTTGTTTGTTTGTTTTTTGTTTGTTTTTGGGTTTTTTTGGTTTGTTTTATTTTTTTCCATTCAAAAACATAATTAAAGAAGTAAAATTTTTACATTTCTTCCCCTTCTCCTGGTCCCCTCCCGCTACCACCCAACCCCTCCTCCTTCCCCCTTCTTCCTTGAAAGAGGGCATGGTGCCCTGCCCTGTTGGAAGTCCAAGGCCCAACCTCCTCCCTCCCGGCCTAGGAAGGTGTGCATCCAAAAAGGCTCAGTTCCCAAAAAGATAATACATGCAGAAGAGATAGGTCCTGGAGTCATTGTTGATGGCTTCTCCGTCTGCCCCATTTCGCCACCTCATTCAGAGAGTTTGGTTTGATCATATGCTCATTCAGTCCCAGTCCAGCTGGATTGGTGCACTCCCATTAGATCAGGCACACTGTCTCAGTAGGTGGACCAGCCCCTCACGGTCATAACTTCCTTACTCATCTTCTCCCACCTTCTGCTCTTCAACTGCATCTTGGGGGCTCAATCCATTGCTCTGATGTGAATGTGGATCTCTGTCTCTATCTCCATCCATCGGATGAAATTTCTATAATGGTGATCAAGATAATCATCAATGTGACTATGGAACAAGGCTAGTTCCGGCATCCTCTCCTCTGCTGCCCGAATACCTAGCTGGGGACATGCCCGTGGACACCTGGGATCCCCAGGGCCAAGTATCTTGCCAACCCTAAAGTGACTCCCTTAATGTAGATATCTTATTCCCATCTCCAATGTCCACCTTTCCTCCATCTTCACCCTCCCACTTCCCTAAGCTCTCCCCAGAGAGCTTCTCCCTTCTCCTTCCCCCTCTCCTGTTCCCCTACTTCCCTACCTGCCACCTTTATCCCTGTCCCCTGGCTTCCAACTTTTGCCTGATGATCTTGTTTGCTTCCAACTTCAAGGAGGAACTGTATAAGCTTTCTTTGGGTCCACCTTGCTATTCGGCTTCTCTGGGCTTGTGAGCTAAGTGCTTAGTGTCCCTTATTTTATGGCTAGGGTCCACTAATGAGTGAGTACATACCATAATCATCTTTCTGGGTTTGGGTTACCTCTTTCAGGATAGCGTTTTCTATTTCCATCCATTTGCATGCAAAATTCAAGATGTCATTGTTTTTTACTGCTGAGTAGTATTCTGATGAGTATATAATCCACACTTTCTTGATCCATTCTTCCATTGAGGGGCACCTAGGTTGTTTCCAGGTTCTGGCTATTACAAACAATGCTGCTATGAACATAGTTGCACAAATGCTTTTGTAGTATGATTGGACTTCTCTTGGGTATATTCCCAAGAGTGGTATTGCTGGATCC